>VXAD01009143.1:524314-536329 GCA_013399195.1 Dicrurus megarhynchus
TGACCTCTTCCACTTGAAAGGAACAGCATGTTCTGCAGAACCTGCTCCTTTACAGTGCTCACAGGCCCCTAAGGTTTCATAAATGAGAACAAGATAAATGCTAAAAAAGAAGTTATGACCAGGTCATGTGTGTTGGCATTGTTTGTTCCTAAAAGCTTTTTCTCATGGCTTTTAAAAAATATTTTCTAGAACGGATGTATTTATTTCTTTGTTACCAGACTTGTAGTACTATGGATTTTTGGTTTTTCTGTTCAGGAGTCGTGTATCTGTTAAGAGTTCTTTCATACTTTTACTTTTCATCTACTTTCATTTAGGAAATTTGTTTGGACTTTTTAACACATCTTGGTCAGGAGCAAAATTCTGCGTTTCTCTCAGTGGCACACATTGACATTCCTACTTTGGGCTTCGGGAACATTAATTAAGTCCTTGGCAACTTCAGGTATGAAAGCTGCCTGACATTTGCTGACAGTAGTTTATCACTTCAGGCTACACACGGGCTCTTAAGAACTGTTGGGGTTGTTTTGGCAGTCAACCTTTGGACAGCTCTTAAAATGCTGTGTTTCTTTTGATCATGTTGGAGGATACATGGCTGTGTTGCCAGACTTGCATTATCATTTTACCTTTGGCTATTTCTCTAGTGCTTCCTGGGTTTGTTTGGTTAGGTATTTTTTTGTTGTTGTTGTTGTTGTTGGAGGTCATAACAGTAATTTACACTCCAGGCAAGGATGGAACTTGAAAATGTCCTGGAAGCCCAAACTAAGATCTTTTTAACTTCTGAAAAAAACCCAAAAAACGAACTCGAAAGTATTTGGCATTAATGCTTACTACTGTATCTTGGTAATATGGTTTGCTTCTAGCCATAATCTTAGTTTTATATAATTTTATTTCATGGCTACCTGCAAGTTGTGTACTTTACCTTTTCTCACTCGATTATGGACTTTTTTTACCATGGTTTTTAGTGTTCCCTTGCAAAAACAAAGGGTTTTGTTAGACATAGTAATTGGAAACTAAATTTGTTTTGACTGTGTTTAGTTTTAGTTTTGTTCACAGGAGTGTTTTGTTGATGTTGGTTTCTCTGTTGGTCCACAGAGATTTCATTTGATGTTTTGTATCACTGTTTTACTGTGATCTAGAAGTAATAGTCTGTGTTCCAGATGTTTAGTGTTGTGTCTTCCCCTGTGTTGGCTAAGTGACCATTACAAGGTCAGCATTTTCTCATCTGCTCTTCTTTGGAGTGTTGAGCACAGTTGTCTGCTGGTTTCTTATAAAAGTAACACAACTCTGGAGTATAATAAAATTGCATGGACTGTTTTTAAAACACTATTGTCTGCTTCATAAATTGCATCTCTTCTGTGGCGGTGCTTGATTGCAGAAGGGTAGGTATAGTTTGTAGAATAAATATTAGATCTGCTGCTTAGCACTTAAAGACAGACTTTTGGAATGGTTGTGGTAGTGGAGAACAGAAACACTCTGAATTTCTGTGATACTGCATCTTGAGCTTAATGAATGCTTTATAGGTCATGCACTCTGCAGATATTTTAAAAAAACCCAAACAAGCTACAACCGAAACCAGCAACTTTTATTGAGTTGGATAATACCTTGTATAAGTTATTATTTAACTGGCTTGGAAAGCCAGTATGTATTTCTGATTGCTGGAGAGTAAGGAATGTAAAATATGTGCTAAAATGGAATACACCTGTGATATTTTGTGAAAAGACTGTGTATTAATAGGCCTACAATGGAGTGTAAGGCAACTTGACATGTTAACTAGTAGCACTAAAGGCCTTGCAGCCTCTCAGGAAATCTAAGACCTGAAGCTTGTCTGTTTTCATGTACAGGTGATAGAAGCCTGTGCATGACAGGTTTATAAGTCACTAGGTACTGGCAATAACCTCTTGTAGTTCCAAAGTGTCTCAGAGAGCCAATAACATGCTGGTTACTTGTGGAGAAAGCATCACTTCAGAATAGCTGGGTGCTGTTGTGAATCTGTTTCAGTATAGGTTAGAAGTGGAAGCATACCATTTCTGTGGTTATTGATCTGCTTGCACTGGCTTGTGTAGTTGGGTTGGAAATAGAGTATAGACTATGAAAAAATGCAGTTGTTACGTTTTTGTATTGGTAAATGTTAAATTGCTACCTCTGATACTTGATTCTATGTGCAGAGGTAAACAGTAGTGTTTTTTTCTCTTTAATTAGATCACCCAGAAGACACAATGAGCGTTAAAGCTTTCAAGCTCGTTTCTGCTGTTGAGCGGGAGATGTTAATGGGAGACAAAAATTACATCAACATCGAGTGCATTGAGTGTTGTGGGAAGAACCTCTATATTGGAACCAATGACTGCTTTATCTATCACTTCCTGTTGGATGAAAAGGTATCGACAGCTGGAAAAATAACTTTTGCTGCCACCAAGCAACTACACAAATACCTCGGCTTGAAGAAGCCTGTGAGCGAGTTGAAAGCAGCCTCTGCCCTCACCAGACTGCTTGTGCTTTGTGACAACACGATAACACTAGTGAACATGATCAACTTGGAACCTGTCCCCACTGGTGCTAGGATCAAAGGAGCTGTGACGTTCAC
Source organism: Dicrurus megarhynchus (assembly GCA_013399195.1). Lineage (NCBI taxonomy): Eukaryota > Metazoa > Chordata > Aves > Passeriformes > Dicruridae > Dicrurus > Dicrurus megarhynchus. Next base: position 526,893 of record VXAD01009143.1, read on the forward strand.
ACTAAATGAAAACCCTGTGAGTGGGGATCCTTTCTGCGTGGAAGTTTGCATTATCTCGGTCAAGCGTCGGACCATTCAAATGTTCATGGTGTTTGAAGACAGAGTCCAGATAGTGAAGGAAGTGTTTACTCCAGAACAACCCTGTGCTGTGGCTGTAGATGGTTACTACTTATGCCTTGCCCTTACTACACAATATATAATTTTGAATTATAATACTGGCGTCTCCCAGGACTTATTTCCTTATTGCAGTGATGAGAAACGGCCAATTGTGAAAAGGATAGGCAGACAAGAGTTTCTGTTGGCTGGCCCTGGAGGCCTAGGTGAGACTAAGGATTTTAATTTTTTGCAATTTTTTTTAACTTCTCTTAATTTCTCTGAATTTCTGAAGCAAAGCTTTACTAATTAAGTATTATGCATAATAATGATGCTTTCCTTCACAGGTCTATATTAGAATGTTTAGATAAAAAAAGGAGATGGTAAATTTTTGGTACTTAGTACTATTATAACTCAAAAAAACCACACTAAGTGTTTTTTTAATGCACAAAAATCTATGATTATTTTTATTTTAATCATGTGTGTAGAAAGTTTCATTTCATTGTATCTTGCAGCCCTTAGTAAAAAAATTGTTGGGTACCAAGTGAACCTTCAGAGATTGGTAGACAGTCTGTGGTGACTAGTGGGACTTGGTATGTGTAGTCCCATGTTGCTACAAAATTGTTATGTTAGTGTAGATGAGTTAATTTTTCCCTCAGTTGCTATTCAGAGGAGCTCATATGAAGTGCATTTTATAGATTTTAACAGATTCACAAGTTGGTATGTTGTTCTACAGTGTTAGTAAGAAATTTTAGTGGAAGTAAGTTGCATCCTAATTCCTGTAATAGTAAATGCTGTCCTAACTGTAGATATTATTGGATACTACTAGTTTTAATGCTCCCATTTGCCTAATTTTTTAAGTAGTATTTTTCAGCTCTGTGTTACAGATAGTTTAAGTACTGCAAAACTAAAGTTAGATCATGTGAAATCATGCTCTTGTCTAAGAGATAACTGTAAGGACTACTGTAATCTGTCTAAATCAACAATATGCTGTGAGGTCAGTAATCTTGAGCTTTTTTTGGAAAAGCTGCGGTATCCCAGAGCTGACAGACCACAGGCAGAAGGCTTTCATGCTGTTTGCCATATGACTCTCCTTTCAGGAGACATGGTTTATGTATTTTCCCTGAAACATTAGGAATAGCATGACACAAAGTTCACAGCTATTTAGGTTCATAATTTGAGTTTTGGCTTTTTAATAGAAATTCCAAAGAAAATCAGTTGCTTATATTGAAGTTTTGCTTCGTGACTAGAATGCAAGATGTACATGAACTCACCAGCTTTTCTTTGAAGAAGTAGACTCTCAGTAGAATTTGAGTTTGTGTGAGTTAAAGATGTTCCAAGATGAAATTGGGGTTTTTTTTCGGGTACAGAACTTTTTAAAGTCATTTTGGCTGCCCATGTCCTATTAAAGTTCTTAATTGTTTTAAATATGGACATGTATTTGTGGACATTAACTGTTTTAGTAGTGCTAGGGAAATTAAAATTTGTGAATTAGCTGATTTTCTGAGAAGATTCCATTCTTATTTTCATTTTTTAAATTTGTTTAGGTATGTCAAACCAGATTCTGTTTAAGTAATTTCTCTTTTCTTTTTTTCTTTAAGAATATAATTTCAAAAGCATAATTGTATTTAGTTAGAAATCAGAATTTTATTTAGTCTGACTTTGATTTTGACTGGTGTCCTGTAAGAGAGATACATGAAAAGAAGGTTACTTAAAAAGTCCAACATCCTTGTGTAAGTAGAATGTCCTGGGCTTAGAATGTCTGGTACGGGAGATCTTAAGCAAGTGCACTTCTGCTGCTGTAAGCATGCTATAAACCACTCTTTTCCTCATGATACAGGCAAACTCCTTCTGGTACTGCCTCAGAGACCTTATAGGATGTTTGCTGTCAAGTGTACAGTTTTTCCTTGCTTAATTAATCTTTTTTTGTCTCCTGTTCTCTATTCCTTCCTCACTGATGTTTTGACTAAGTATTATCCATTGTCTATCCAAGTATTTTCCTCCTTGGTAGAATTCCTAGCGTCTTTAACCCTTGTCTCTTTGAAGTTATGAACATGTTTGGGCACCTTTATAGTAGATAAGTGTTGTGTATCTTGATATCTCAGGTGGGCCTCTGCTGTCAAATGAATGGACTTGAAAAGGCTTGATGTAAATCTTCAGTTCTGATTTTGATTTGCTTTCATATGTCTCATTGATTAGGGCATGCTGGTTTGGCACTCGGTAGAGCATCTATGCTAAGTTCAGCCTCTTTTACAGAGGTGGATATATTCTGCATTAATATATTTGGCTTTAGAGTGTTTGAAGTGACATTTATTTATATTAATTTGCTTTTCAGTTAAGACTGGAATTTAGATTGGCAAAAAGCAAGTGCTCAAAATGATAATCAAAGTAAAACATCTCTGAGTTTATTGTGTATGTAACCTTTTTCTTTATCTGGACTCTGGATTTTAAAGTGATTGTTAGAATTGTTCATAGCAGATCCTTAGTCATTTGGTACTTTGATGTCTTTACTTGCAGTTAGTATTTAGCTCATTCTTTCAAAAGGAGGAGAAGCTTCATTTTTGGTGCTTCTTCATTCTGTCTAGTAATTAGTTAATTTACAATTGAAAATCAATTCTTTCCAATATGTATGAAACTGCTTACCAAAAATTCAGTTTTCGAGTTGGTGAAGCTCTTGTTGCATGTTTCTAATCAGATTTCCTGCTCTACAGAGGCTTTAAGTGTTTAAAATTACAGCAAACACTTCTTGATATTGGCACAGGATGTACTTCCCAGCACCAGCTGGAGCAACTGCTCCAAAAGATCTGAGGCGTCGACTCAGGCTGAGCTCCCGATGGAGGGTGCAGCTCCTCACACTTTGAGCTGAACAGAGTGCCTCCTGCCTCTTGCTGAGACTGGACCAAGGAATAATGTTGTCCTTGCCCATGGGAGATGTGTACTTGATTGAGGATTTCTGTTGCCAAGTAAAAGAGATGCAGTAGGAGGTCAGGAGAGTACATGGTGCCAGAGATGGCAAAAAGGAAGTTGAATCTTCTCCAGGACCCAGGCATGAGCCTTCAACCTCCAGCTGTACAGAGGGGAAGGACAAGCTGTCTCTGCTGTTCTGTGATAGCTGGCACTGGAAACTCATGACTTCTCATAATTGGAAGAATTCTCCTTCTCTGCTTGCTGATCTACGTCTATATAATGTACTCAGTGCTTACAGTAGCAGATGAAAAGCAGGAAGTTCTGTCCAACGAATCATCTGAGCCTGTACAATGCAGGAGCACCAGAAGGAATTAGCAAGTAATAGTAGTGGGAGACTCCCTCATACTGGAGATGGGGGTTTTCTCATCAATCCTGCTGATAAGGAAGAACATCTTAAGGAGGAGCATGTGGATTATGCAGATCACCAACCAGTTGTACGGTTTGTGGTAATGGGGTTTGTCTTTTAGGACTATGGATCCCTATTTAAGGAAGAGATGGGATCCCCCAGGTCAAGTGGGGCAAAAGCGTTTTTGCCAACTTGACTGAGCAACATGGTAAGTTGGGTTTAGATTAGGCATGGTGGTGGTAGGCTGTGTTGGCAAGCAAATCAGTGCAAGATGGTGTGATTAGGGACTTCATAAGCAGCAAACAGAGCTGAAGAAGTTCACTTTTAGGCATATGCAGAGAAAGAAGTCTTTACAAAACGTCACGGTAGTGGAAGCTGTTGCTTTTTCTGGGAAATCAGCACAGGTATGTGTTAAAAGCTGAGATGGGGGTTACCCTTTACATGGGAGCAGTAGGAAGATGTGGTGGGGTGCCTTGGAACAAAAGAGGAGGCAAATGAGAGTTTATAGATTTGGGTTAGAGAGCAAACTAACATGGTTGACATTGTGGCGAGTGCCTAGAACAGACCACTTCATCAGGAAGAAGGTGTAGGTAAGACCTTCTTTAAGTAACAGGAAGAGATCTACATTTGCAGGTCCTGGTTCTTAGGGTACACTTGAACCACTCCAGTACCTCCTAAAGGGGCTGCACAGCAGAGACAACCACTCCAGGAGTTTTCTGGAGTGCATTGGTGGTGACTGAGGAGCTGATGAAGGGGTGTGCTCTGTTGAACATCAGTGTGTTATCAACATTGTTCTCATACTGAATCCAAAACACCAGCTGCTAAGAAGAAAACGAACTCTATCCAAAACCAGGGCAGAGGCCAATGTCCATCTGGCATTGACTCTGCTGAACACTATGAAGGGCAACAAAAAGAGCTTCAAGCATATCAGCATCACAGGAAGGCTAATGGAAGCCCACTGGTAAATGGGGAGGAGGACCTGATGCCAAAGGGCATGGAAAAGGCTGAGGTGCTTAATGCTTTCTTTACATCAGTCTACTGGTATGACCTTCTTTCAGGAATCATCAGCCCTTAGGAACAGTGGGAAAATCTGGAGCAACAAAAACCTGCCCTCAGCAGAGAAGGCTCAGATTATGGAACATTTGACTAAACTGGACAGACAAATCCATGGGACCTGATGGGATGTTCCCATGAATGCTTGAGGGTGATGGTCAAAGTCATTGTTAGCCCAATCTTTATTATCTTTGAAAGGTTGTGAAGATCAGAGGATGTTCCCCAGGACTGGAAGAAAACAAATGTTTTCACTCCTGCCTTAGGTGATCAAGAGAGAGGAACCAGGGAATTACAGCCAGCTGTACCCTGATCCTCAGGAAGGTGATTTGGGAAAATCCTGGAAGCTGTTTCCAAATATACAAAAGGCGAGAATGTGATTTGAAGTAATCCATGTGGATTTAAAAAGGGGAAATTGCCTGACCAGACTGAGTGTCTTCTGTGATCAGATGCCGGCTTGGCGAAGGAGGGGACAGCAGTGATCCTGTGAAGCTAGCAAGGCTTTGATGCTCTCTGCTATGACATCCTTTGTAGACAAATGGATGAAGAATGAGCTGGAGAAACAGTTGAGGTGGATTGAAAGCTTGGTTGAAAGATTTGTAGTCAGTGGTGTAGAGTGCAGCTGGAGGCCAGTCACTAGTCTTGTACCCCAGGGGGCCAATGCGAGGTCAATATTAATATAATTTCAACGACATTGAAGGCTGGTAGGGAAGAGCGCACCTTCAACAAGTTTGCAGATGATACAAAGCATTTCTGTATCTCTTGGTGCTGAAAACAGTGTAACTTTGTTTTGGGTAACTCTTGTAATCCTTGTGTAGCCTTTGCATTTTTAATACTGAATTGATTGCTGGCCTCATCTCAAGTTTCATTAAATACATTCCTGTACTATAAAAAGGTTGTGGTTTCTGGTTGTAGTTATGTTTATTGTTATCCTTAGGTGAAAGCTGGATGAAGGCAGAAAATGCATCATTCTGCCACAGAAGCCCTAGCTATTGAAGGCAGAGGGATGTAGAGAGACATTGACTTGAATGCATACCCTTTCACTTCATAAAGGATTTTTAAAATCACTTAAAAAAGAGCTTTTTCATTTTAAAAAGTATGGGGTTTATAATTATTTGTGTTAGAACATCATAGAAATAGAAAAGCCTAAGAATTAGTCTTTCAAATATAATAAGCCCTAAGTTTACTACTGATTAGTATGTATTTAGTACAGGTTTTCTCCTGTGTTTTGAAATAGGATTATATCGTAGAATAACAACTGAAAGCCTTTAAAACTGGACAGTACATTTTGCCTAACATAAAATTTTACTTCTGGGTCATAAGAATATCAAGATCTAGAGAGTAAATTAGGATTTATGTATTATGACCCAGAAAGTATTTTCTGTAAGGTGCTCTGGTTGAAAAGCTGGTCATTGTAGTGAAAAAGAACCCTTAGTCAAGGGGAAAGGGCTGATCATTTGAAAGCTGCTGTAAGGGATCCAGAAGCTTAGTCTCTACACTCTAATTCTGTACAAGTCTACAACCTTCTGTTTTGTTTTCTCTGTTTTTCCCTTTTTTTGTCATTCCAAGAAGGTCCTTGTACCCATCTCTCCTTGCTTCATTATCGTCTGTTTGGAAGAGATTTTGTAAATTGAATAACATAATCTTTTAATCTCTTCTGTTCTTTAGAGCTCAGACTTATTCTGCCAGCTGTCAAGTGGCTCACTGCTGCCAAAGATCAATTTTCATGGGCGTGTCTTTTTAATGGCATGAGAATACTTGTTTTAAGGGGTATGAATTCATATTTAGAACAGAAGTTGACACTGTGCTTCAGTATGGCTCAGCTGGTAAATGGTTACTGAACTAGGCCTGAAAATTGTGACTGAAATTTGTCTTCAATTAATGTCTCAGAATGGGGAAATACCAAGTAGCATGAATAGAACCAGTGGCATGTGGTCCTAAAGCAATTTAGAAGTCTCTTAAGCTAGAAGAAAGGAGGACAGAATAGATATGAGGAAAGGTAGTGATAAAAAACCACCCTGCAAATTAACTGGAGTTTTAATCTGGTTGTTCTGAAGACAGCATAGGAGTTATCACTGGGATAATAGAAAGTCTTTACTCTGTGCTGCTTTATACACAGTCTGCATTTTTTCAAATGATTGCGAAAACACAGATGCTTCACAGGAAGTGACTCATCCCAAGGAGATGGGCCCTTGTTCTCTGAAAATGTTGGCTGTAGCAAAAGTGAAGAAGTGCGATAAACAATTGTGTCCACTAAAATGCTCTTTAGACACTTGACACTACAAGAACAAACACATCTGCATTGCTGGATAGGTCAGGTGGTGCAGGTCTGCAGCTCCTACTAAGGCAAGATTGTTTGAAAGCTGGGTCTCAGTAAGTGTTACTGTTCTGAAATGAGTTCAAACTACATGGCATAATTCCTATAAGAACGCTCTTAAACTTACTAAACTTGAATAATTCTTGCTAGTCTGTTTCAGTATTCATCTCTTCTCAGTTTTTGGCATTATCTGTTCCTGTGCTGACAGAGAATGAAAAAAAAAATTGAACTGAATTAACCAACATACCTGTCAGGTCCAGGGAGGTGTGATGTGTTGTCATCATGCTGCCTGATACAGCATCTGCTCTGAGACTTTCCATTGCTGCATCTTGGTACCCATGCTTTGTGTTGCCTTTGTCTTCAACTAGCATGAACCTCAGGCTTTGTTTCTCCCTTTTTGTAGGCATGTTTGCTACTGTAGATGGGATTTCACAGCGCGCCCCAGTGCACTGGTCAGAGAATGTGATTGGGGCAGCTTTGTGCTTTCCTTACGTGGTTGCTCTCGATGATGAGTTCATTACAGTGCACAGCATGCTGGACCAGCAGCAAAAGCAAACCCTGCCTTTTAAAGAAGGTCACATTCTACAGGACTTTGAAGGTATTAAAAGGGACACTTTGTCGCATCAGTAATTTTGAAACAACCGCTGCAGTCACTTGGGGTTTGTTTTTTAAACAAAGTATCTAACAAGTATGTTGACTGTTGAAACTTTTATTGCAAATGCTTTCCTGGTTGGATGCCTTGCAGACTTCAGTAATCCAAAATTCCACACTTGTAACAAAATGTATGCTTGTTAAGTGTGCTGTAATTGTCAAGTTAATTGTTGGGTAGGAGTCTATGGAGTTAGAGCTTTATCTCGTAACTTGATTGTTTCTTTCAAATGAGCAATGTTAATTTAATGCTACAACTGAATAATTGTGACCTACAGGTATTTGTCCATTGGCTATCCTGACAAAATTCTAACATATTAGAAAAGAATACAAAAGAATAATAAATTTTAAAATATCTGTGTAAGAAGTTTAGAATTGGATCTTTCACATAGAATTATTAAACAAAAAAAGTGCAAAAATTTCTATTGATCTGTTCTTCAATTGAGAACTTTTAAGTGTGCAATATACCATGCTACTACATTTTTTTTCCAGAAAAGCTATGAACTCTAGCATTGTGAACTTGCTAGATTTGATGTACAGCTTAAAATTTTCAAATGTAAGCCTGGGGGAATAGCTGTTAGTTAAAAGTTCCTACTCTCTGGAATCTGGCAATAATTTCAGTGGCCTTACCAGCTTAGTTCATCATGAATGATTCTAACCAATTTCTCTTACTTAGAGTGGAACAAAATCTGCTGTAACTAAATAAATTTACCATTATCTCTGTATTTCTGAGATGGAATTTATAGGTAAACTGTACTATTTAGAAAATGTGGTAGCAGCAAAGGTCACTATTGGGACTTTAACACTGTTTAGGTTCTTGTATCTTAAACTGTATATCTTAAAGCTTGTTTCTGAAATTGCTTTTTTCTGTAGAGGCTGTAAATTGAATATATCTGTTTGTCCTGTCCAGGAAAGGTCATTGTTGCTACTAACAAGGGTGTGTATATCTTGGTGCCACTACCTTTGGAAAAACAGATTCAGGATCTTCTAGCTAGCCACAGAGTGGAAGAAGCCCTTGTTCTAGCAAAAGGAGCTCGAAGGAATATTCCAAAAGAGAAATTTCAGGTCTGTCCTTCCTTTAATTTTCATGAAAACATAAATTTCACAGTGGCGTCATGTATTCCATTGGTCAAGTGATTGGAGAGGGTAGGGGAGGGATTTACATTGTAGAGAAGTTGTAGTACCTTTTATGATTTCAGCCTGAGGAAATAGGTATTCTGCTAAATTGGTTTGTACTTGTAGAGACTGTGACATTGGCAGGGTTGAATGCTGTTGTTCTTCTGGGATTTTGTTGAATTTTTTCAAGGGTGTAACTTGAGAGAATTGAAAACAGAGCAAAACCAAAAACCTAGTGAGAGAACATCCAATGGGATGCTTCCTTAGTACTAGATTCAGTTATTATTTACTATTGCTGGTTAAAAATGTATATTTTATTTCAAATTAGAATCTTGTCATTTAAATTTTTTTATTGAAGATTCTCACCATATCCTAAACTCCACAGTAGCACTTACCTTCAAAGTTAAGTGATGGGAAATCTTAAGCAAATAAATCCTACTTCCAAGTTCTCACAAGTAGCACTTGTACTGCTATGTAACTCAAAGATTTTTGTGTGGCAAAGTGTCTTACAAACTCTTTGATTACAGTGTTGATTAGGGATTTGTACTCACTCCCTTCTACCTGTGATTTATATTGCAATACATATTCTACTGTATTTGCTTCTCTTTAGAGAATTGTAAAAAGCAGCATGATATCTCTACTCATAGAGTAGGTGAATAAATATTTGACTTAGTTTCTTTCCTATTGTAAGAAAAAATTTGATCTGTGACCTGCAGAAAAATCAGTGTTTTTCTTTTTTTTAAAAAATATACTTTGGAGCATTTTTTTGCCATTAAAACAGTTGTGTTACTTCTGGTTTGTTTAGAAAGGTGTAAAGTTTGGAACATGACTGTGGAAGTTACAGGATTGCAATGGTTCAAAATTATTCAGACTTTCAGGTTCTTTTTTTTTTTTTTTTTT
>VXAD01009143.1:536345-612831 GCA_013399195.1 Dicrurus megarhynchus
TTTTTTTTTTTTTTTGAATTTCAGTAAGCTTCTTAATTCCTTTTAATTTCAGTTTCAGTCAAGGCACTTGAAAGGCAATCATTAAATTAAATGAAACTTGTATCAGCTTTCATTTTGATCCTTAACTCCTCTCTTAAATGAGCAGCTAGGAGACTGCTGGAACTAAAAAGCTTTTTGAGAAAAGGCTTCCCATCCTTTTGGGAAGGTCCAACTACCTGAAAGTACTTGAAGCTGTAAAGTACTTAGGCAAACACCGAGTTCAGTTTCCAGCATGTTTTGCTTTGCATTTTCACTTCCAACTTTTCCCTTCCAATCTGTTTAAAGAAGCAAACAAAAATCTTTTTTTTGTTTTGTTTGCGGTGAGGGCAGGATGCATGATCTAATCAATGTCTTCTATGTGTGAGGACCTATAATTTTCCAATTATTTCTTTACAGTTTATGTAGATTTAGTGTGGGAGATGACTTTCTGTGTTTTGCCACAGGATGAACCATGATTCATTATCTAAAATACATGATGCAGAATCTCATTCCTTTTTAGTTTTCTTGCGTTTAGAATTTTTCAGTCTTTAAAATAAGTTACTTTCTTTTCACAAATGTCTTAAGTGCGCAATGTTGGTCTTCCTGGAATTATTCTATTTCCTAGAATATTGTAAGCTCTTTCTAACTTAGTGTGCTTTTAAGGGTGTTCGGTTGCTTTAAGTCAGTGCTACAGCTGAAAACCAGAAAACATAGTACTTGCAAGCAAAATAGCCTGTTCTGTTTCTGGAGTGTATTTGCAAACTTATATTAACCAACTTGAATTGATGGAGTCTCCCACTGACTCGTATTAAAATGACTCAACTTGGCTTAGTTGTTTAGACATTACTCCAGTTTTTCAGAGCTTATCTGTAGCGGGAAATGTAACATATTGAGATTTCTGTGGTGACTCTGATACCTGGTGGTGTCATTACAGGTTTGTTACAAGCACATCAGACTTTCTTTACTGTAGTCTTGTGTAATATAAATCTGATGGAGCTCAACCAAATTAAATGCCTTACATATGTTTTTGAAACATTTCTTTGGCATACTTTAACTGATCACACAGTCACTCATTTCTAACTCCTTTCTGAGAGCTATCCTCAGATAATAGATATCTATTAGATAATAGGTATCTTCTAATAGGTATCTTCAGGTATCTATTTTGCAAGCATTACTGAATCCTGAGCAGCTGACACTTTAAAGGCCTTATTTTGCCATTTTGTACAAGCAGTAGGAAGGAGTGCATAGGGTTGGCTTTAAGGCACTTGATCCAGGCACTATAATTTATCCATACATAATAGTGATTATTATTGTCTGGTTCATGAAGTGTAGTGTTCCCTTTGTCACAGGATGCTTTAGTTCTGCAGCTTGCAATGGCTGATGCAATCTTATGAGTGACTTGAACTCAGGGTACTGCAGGGCAGATCTTGAGGACATGGGGTTTTTTTCCCTACAGTTCAATACTTTGTCATTGCATGCATACATGGGTGCATGCTCTCCCTCTATATATCAGCATAAATATATATAGATATATGCTGGTAATGCAGAATGAATAGCAACAGTGAAGTACTGTACTCTCAGAATTATTTGTACAGTCAATATTTAGTTATTGGAAAGTAGCAGGTCATGCCTTAGTAGCTCTAACCTGTTATTTAACTTGTGGTCCCTGCAGACTGCAAATTTAGCTCTGTTATTCAGAGGAAAATGTCTTTGGTTTTGGGCATCAGGAATTCCTGATAGGTAAAAAACGCTAAGCAAAAGTGTTCCAAGGAGATGGCTCTGCTGGATATCACTTTTGATAGAAGACTACAAAGGCCTTTCTACCATGCCACCATGAAATGACTGAATACTACTTATTAATTTTTCAGGACAGCTGACGTTTGCAGAAATCATGGTTGATGGTAGTGAAGACCTTGGTTAGATTGACACACATCTTGCATAGGTATCTCTCTTTTCTTTTTTTTTTTTTTCTTCCTAATTCTTTTTAGTTTCAAAAAGCATTAACTGCACCCAAATCTGACCAAAAGACAAAGTGGCTTTCTAGAAAAATTCTTTTGGACGATATAGTTGGTAATTCTGACTATTTTAGAAAGGATTTTTTTAACAGTTGAGAGAATTAAGATTTCGCTACGGCAATCACAGCTTCAGCAGTCATCTTTCTTTTTCCTATTGCTTTTTCAGATGTGAATTAATACAAAACTTATGTCATGTTTTTGTAGCTACTGTTTTTTTATGTGAATTCAGTCAACAGTGCAGAATTTGCCTAAAGAATTGCAAGTCCTATGGTGGTTTTTCAGAAATTATAAAGGACTAAACAATGTGTTGAATTTTGACTGGGTGTGGCTTAGTACCTTTTTAAAAGAAGCCTGTTCCAGATCTGACAAATAGATCTGGGAGAACAGAAGGTGTTTTTTCTGTCATAAACAGAAGTTAACTGTGTATGTTTGACATGTTGGTCTAGCCCGTTCTTAAATATCTGTCAGAAAGGGAATATTGGATTTTCCACAGTCTGGTCTGTTTTCTTCCATAATCTTTACCCCAGGACATCTTAATATCTGGTGTTTATATTGTCAGCTAAAAATCTACCTGGATACTGCCTATCTCATCATTGCATCTTTAAAAAGTTTAGAAAGTGTCTGTCTGTAGATACTCCACAACATTTTGTTGCATGTCTTTAAGGGAAAATTGAAGATATGTCAACATCTAAATGAAAGTGAATACCACTTTATCAGTTCAAATTTAAAACTGGTTCCTTCAGCCTATAGTTACACTATCAATGAGCTCTTTTCAACTTTTTGTTAGAAAAAATGCTGTACAGACTAAGCTCTGCAATTAGAGTAGTGCTTTCAGTGAGATTAATTCAAACTTTATTACAATGTCTTAATTGACTAAATATGTAAATTTTAGTGATCACTCCATTGCAAAAATTGAAAACAGGTTTTGGCGGGGGAAAAAACCCAGCCTATCTACTTTTGATACTAGTCAGCAGGGTGAGAAGTCTTTCCCTGGAAAGTCAGGCTGGATTTTAACACTTTTCTGCTGCCACGAGATGCAAATATTTGCAGATCGAAATCCTTCAGCAGTGTCCTTAGGAAGGTGACCAAGTGGGTATTCATCAGTTCACACATTACTGTGTATTGATGTAATAACACTGTTAGAAATCAAAAATATTTTGGCTATTTTGAGAGTTAATCCCCTAAAGAAGTTTTACTTTGTAATTAAATTCTCTATGAGCTTTAGTTAACTCTATTTTTAATTATTACACTTGAATGTAAAGCATTAGTTAATATAAAGATGTCATGAAGTATTGTTCATTTAATTTTATATTGTTATATTTGTCTGAAAAAGTGTGCCTGATAACATTTCTCTGTTACCCTTTTCTCCTATACACTGGGGAGGCAAGAAGACTCTCACAAACTTATGAAGCATTTTAGAGATTTGCTAACAACACAGATTGAGTATTTCCTTAAGACAAACCATTAGTAAAGCATGCACAGACTAAATGGACTGAAGCCAAGCTTTTCTGTTGGTAAATCTATAACCTTTAATCAAGGTTAAAAATCATCAGTTAGAGTATCAGTCCACTGTTCTTGAGGCCTGGTGCTCTTCAGCAATTCCTGTCTGGCATATGTTCCTATTGTATTGTCGTTTCTCTGGGTATTTTTATTGAAAATGGTTTTTTAAAGTCTAATATTAGTAACAGCCTTCATGTACAGTGTGAAACATTAGAAAGCTGTGTATTCATGAGCAAGTTGAAGAGACAAACTGAGGACATGTGAAGGTGGCTGGGTGTATTTGCCAAAATACCAGCATTGTCACAAATGGGAATGCTCTGCAGAGCACAGTTTAGGTTGCTTGCTTTTAGTACTCCTCTTTTCCTGTTGGAAATACTCTGAGCAAAAGGATTAAATGAAATCTTGTAACTGGTAGTTGATTGACCATTCAGATTTAATAACTACATACCATTTAAAGTAGTTTTTGTGTTCTCTTTCTACTGAGCTTCATTTAAACATTTTCTGTCTAGATGTGACCTTAACAGTAAAGCTTGATAACAAATAGCTTTCCATATGGTTTACTGGGTTTTTAACCATATTTTTATGGTACATTGCATAATGTACTACATACTGGGTAGATTGAACTGCTTTGGAAGAATTTTTTTATTTAAAAAAAAATCAAAATAACAAAACTGGCAGAAATTCAGAAATATGGCCATCAGCTGGAGATGAGACTATGAAAATTGCCAGCAAGGTTGCTGCACCAGAGAGATGAGACAGGAAGGAAGTGGCTGTGTGTGGTCAAGTGGGACCATCTTTATTTCTTGCGCTTACTGAATCGTGGGGAACTTCAAAGATAACCATTGGCTTTTATGTTTGCAAATAACTCAAGAAAAAACTTGAGGCAAGTAAGCATGATGTCAGATAAGTCATTATTTGAACAAGAAAACTTAAACTTGCTGTTTGTTGACTTTGCTTTTACTAAGAACTCATGAGCAGTGTTGTGTTCACACACATTTGTGTAAGAAACTGAGTCTGGGCAGCAGATTCAATATATTCAGGTACTTAAAATGTAGAGGATCAAGGTTTATTTTGCTTGTGACTTGTCAGGTGTGGTTGAAGATCATGTGTTTGGTGTTTTTTTGGCAGGTAGCTATTGCAGTAGTAACTAGCACTACATAAATACAAATATAATAAACCATTTTTCCCCCCCTTCTTTTTTATAGGTAATGTACAAACGAATCCTGCAGCAAGCAGGTTTTATACAGTTTGCACAGCTTCAGTTCCTTGAAGCAAAAGAACTCTTCAGGTAATTGTGTGACAAGAAATTTAATAATTTACCTTCTTTAAATAAGGAGTTAGTGTTCTTGGTTTGAAAAATTAGTTGCTTGAATGTTTTTTGTAGATGTGAGTTCACTGTGATAAAATGGTTTTGTTGGGGTTAAGAACAGAGTAACATTGAAACAACTTTATAGCTGAAGAGTTAATGCAACTGATTTTTTTTTGGGATGCTAACATATAGTAGCGTTAAGAATTTGGGTGTTGTATGTATGGTGATTTTTTTACTTTATCCCATGAAGGTCAAGGCTTTATTATTGAGTCTGCTGTGATTTACAGCATGAACATTTCTTTGATTCCTTTTTTTTCTTTTTTAATACTTTTAACAAAAGGTATAATTTAAATACTAGTTACAATTTAAATATTATTGACACAATTGCACTAATTTTTATGAGGGTGCTGATACTGAATTTACTTTAACTCTTGTTCTGCTAGCCCTTTTCCAGAAGATAGATTTGTTCTTGAAGTCTGTACTAACCTTGCCGATTTAGCCATTTCAGCAGTCACTTGTTTATAAATTGACCTTGATATTCCACTTTCATTCAGAAAATGCTGCTCGTTATCTTTATTCTACCTGATAATTTCATTTCTGCTAGCCACGTCTCATTCTGTGATGCAGCACTCTCTGTAGTTAGTGGAATGCATGCTGACCACATAAAATAACTCTCCTTGTCATCTCCTGAAATCCACTTTAAATCACTTTAGAGTCTATGGAATGCGATTAAGGTTAGATGATTTTCAGTATATCGTAAGTGTATTTACAGTGTAGGAAAAAAGTTGTCCTTGGGTTTATGGAAATGCTTTGAGGAAAGTAAAGCTTTGAGGAATGTCTCTACTGGTGAGGGACTTCGCCTTTTTGCCTCCTGCTCATAATGGGAGACGCTGGGCTTGGATGAGCAGTGTACACTGAGTGAAGATGAGGGAATGACAGGAAAGGCCTGAACAGCATTTAGTGACAATTTGTTCTGGCCACAACCACTTCTTTTATCACCTAGTAATTTTTGTCATTAGTGGGCAACTTGCAGTCTTTCTCCACCCTTATGATTTTTCAGACACTTGTATATCTGACCCCTGGGCTGTGTATCTGAAGCAGAAGTACAAGCTGTACATACTTAAGACTATTTTAAGAACAGTGAAAAGAGGGAAATGTATCCTGTGGGGAGTTCTACCACCTTGTGGAAGTAGCCAAGATTTGTTATGCATCCTCCATCCCACTATCGGTCCATCTGACAAACAAGCTTTAATTAATAGGATTGTGGGAGCTCCTCTATAGAAACAAACATGCTTCATGAGAAAATGTGCTGTTCAGCCACAAATTTTGTAGCTGAATCAGCATCCTAGGGTGTTCCCTTCCTCTAAAAGCTGCAACTCCAAAGCAGAACAATGGTTCATGAATTGCTGATGTCTG
This sequence comes from Dicrurus megarhynchus, assembly GCA_013399195.1. Taxonomy (NCBI): domain Eukaryota; kingdom Metazoa; phylum Chordata; class Aves; order Passeriformes; family Dicruridae; genus Dicrurus; species Dicrurus megarhynchus. Next base: position 542,604 of record VXAD01009143.1, read on the forward strand.
CTCAGGGAAGAAAGCCAGAATAAGTTTCTGTGCTTTTCTTCTGTCCAGCCATACATCAGCTAAGCAGAGTATTGTGGTGACTCTGAAAAAACTTGTTATGGAGTTCATGTTCCTTGATGTTCAGCCCTGGTGGGCACACCAAGCTAGTGTAGTAGCTGGGTGTGCCCTGATACAGTCTCAATCAATCTTGTTCATTTTAAACTTACTGATGCTCAAAGGAAAAATGGGAAAGATAGTGGCAGTCTACGAAAACACTTTCTCCCATCCCATTGTGTTGCTCTGAAGATGTTTCAGCCTTGTCTTAGAATTAATTTCAATCTTAATGTCAAAGGGAAATTTGGTACCTGAGAAAAGACAGATTTAAGCAGTAAAACAGGGGAGCAGCAGTACCTCAGAGATCTTGGTGTGGTATGTGGGCCTGCTTCTGGCTAAATATGACGTGAGATTATCTCACTACTTGGAAAATATCTGACAGTTACAAGTTAGCAGGGGGAATTATATTGGACTAAAGGTCTTCATTTTCTTGCATTATTACCCTTCTTGGATAACCTTGTCAAGAAACAGTTGTATCTTATGCTTAAATTCATAGTTCTTAAAGACTGGGATTTCTAAGAGGAATAATTTGCCAAGTTCCTTGTGATTAATGCTGATGCTTCTGAATACTGAAGAAGGTTGACAAAAAGGAAGAAAGTGGTAGCTTTATTGGAACTCAAATAGTTCAACAAAAAGAGGATAATTTTCTTCAGCTAGATCCATTAACCTTAAAACTGAGCAAGAAGTAACAGGAGGGCTTCTTTGGTCTGACAAATTATGTTATTAGCAATAACAGAATGTGATTGTGTTACGTATTTATACTTACACTATTTCACATTGCTGTCATTAGAGTTATACCAAACAGTGCTTTTTAGGAGGTCATTTGCTGAATTTTACATGCCTTATTGAGATGTTTGGCAGCTGTCAGAGGGAAACCAGTTCTCTTCAGTGTTTACTGGTTAGATATTGCTTGCCTTCTGACACACTGGATACTGGAACTTCTCTAAACTTTGCTCTTTTTAACAAATAAAAATGTTAACCCTTTACACAGTATTTCTCACCTTGGAAAGCTTATAGAGAGAATTTAGGTATAAGTCTTTCCTACACTGAAGAGGTTAAAAAAATTGCAGGTACTTATACCTGGAGAAATAAGAAGTAGGAATGATGTGGGATTTGCATCTTAAATGTGATTCAAGAATATAATCTTCCAATACAGCCAGTGGAATTTAGGCAAAACAGCTAACACTGTAGGCTTCTTTGGCATCTCTGATATCTGTAGATATGAGGGTCTGAATTTAGACCTAAGTTTCCTGAAAACTTGTATATTCTGCCTGTTGCATTGTTTATATATATGAAGCCCAGAGAACTAATGCAGAACTGCTCAAAGGGAAGTTGCCTCACAACACTGATGTCTCAACTTAGGAGTTTTTTTTCTACTGTGTGATAAGTTCCTGTCTGTATTTTGCTGAGCCTGAGGTGCTGGAAGCTGAAGGCTCAGACATGTTTTTCAAAAGAGATGAGAACCTTTATAGCTGCTCTAAAAGGGTTTTGTCCAGATGTGATGGAAAGATCCACAAGACATCCACAAATCCCAGGAGCCATAAGCCATGAGCTGAATGGTAGCCATTCATGCAGGTTGGGTCATTGTTTAGTATTTGGTATTTTTCTGAAGAAGCTTGTGGATGATGTGGTGCTTTTAGGAGGCTGCTTGATTGCTGCTTACCACTGCTGTGAAGAGAACAAAATTGTACAGCTGAGCTCGAGTTAGGCCTACTGAGAAAACCACAGGTGATTCACAGCCCTGGCTTTGGGAGAGCCCAGGTTGAAAGCTGATTCTCCTTTTGGAAACAGATCATCAGTCTGGAAAGTCAGAGGTAAAGTGGCTGACTACTTCATCATCTAGGAAAACTTGGATGGTAAGATGAAAGGACTCAGAAGCTACTGCAGAAGTTGGAAAATGTTTTAAAACTTATTAAAAGTGGCATATTAAATACAGCATTTTTTAACTTCATCCATCTCAATGGTCATAGTCTCCAGCTCAAGCTTAGGCCATCTCCAAATACTTGACAGCATAACTAGCAAGGGAACCGATGTTTGTATTTGAATTTCTCCAGATTTATTAAGACTCCTTGTTTCTGCACAAATTTTGATCAGCCTGTGGATGTTATTCAAGTTACAGGTTAGCTTTTGTTCTGAAACAAATCAGAGCAGATTCATTTGGATTGGAGGGAGAAAAAAATCTCTTCTTTCTTCAAATAGGGTTAATTTTCTAGTGTGATGCATCTCATATTTAATCTGGTGGTCCTCAGGACTTGAAATTTCAGAGTAGTTGCAGTAGCTAAAACTGCAGTTAGGTTACTGTATTAAGTTCATACTGAAAACTCGAATATTCTTGGAACCATCAGGTCATGACACTGACAGAACTGGCTACTCCTTGGTTATTCTGCCTCTTATCATAATGTAGATCTAAGAATTTCAAAGCCAAATCCCAAAAGAGGGATTAAGAGAAATTTTGACTGCAGAAATCTGTGAAGTAGACATGAATGCTTTACCCTCGGTTAGAGGTAGACCTTTCTGCTGTGGAGGTAGGTTTTAGGCAGTAGGAGTTCTCTGTATGAATTGGGAAAACCTGCTGTTCAAACCTCTCCTCATGGGAAGGCTTCCCATTTTTGTCTGTTGTGGTTCTCTATTGTCTGTGTTGCTACTCCTGTGCTTTGCAGTCACTAGGTTCTGGAAGAGAGGATGCTGCTTTTAAATTTGCTGTTGCTGCTATCTCCCGGAATTTCCTTCTTATGGTATAGATTTTTGTAGCCAACAGACTATATTAACTTGAAAGAAAAGTTCTGAATAGGGATTGTCATGGTGATGGTTCCTGCTAGTTCATGTTTTCATGGATGGTTTTGGAATTGTGTCTCTGGCAAGAAGTGAACGATGCAGGGCGTGCCCATAGTGAAGGGATGAACCTGTTTATGATGATCTTTCACACTTTATTGCCTGTAGAAATCTGCTTTTTCTACTTCTGCATTATCATTTGTTTCTTTCTGGAATTCATTCCAATCAAAGTTGTGAAGAGAAGGCCTTTGTGTTTGCTGATCACCAGGTAGATAAAAGTTATTTTTAAAAAGTTATTTGCAACTAAATAACTAAACAGGGTTTCTTTTAGGGAAGTGTCAAGTTAATGTTGATTTTTTTTTCAGCAACAGTGTTTTCTGCATTTCAGGAATGTTAATTTTTAAAGGTGAATTCTGAATAAAAACTTTGACAGTGAAATAAAATATTATTAAATATAGATTATGGTGTCTTGCTGTTCTTCTAAAGCAAGGCCTGGAAAGAGGGTTCACTCTAGCTGTGAAAGTTAGGGATTGTTTGCCACGTGTAAAAAAAAAAAAAATTATTCTGTCACAACATGCATTGTTTCAAAGCTTGAGGAATTTCAGTCTAGGCTGAAAGAAAAATGTTTTGTGTGGCATATCTATGTTGCAACTTGCTGCAGAATAAAAGTGTAGGGTGTCCTTCACACCTGAAGTGGAAAAGCCACTACAGAGGAGCCTCCATAGATGTGCACTCAAGGCCTCTGCCTGTACAACAGACTTATTGGTTAAATGGATGCATAATCAGTATCTGTGGTTTCTTTACAGAACCTCTGTAGGAAGAGAGCCAAATGAGGAATCTGGTGCATATCAGGGCTAGCGAGATGTTTTCATCATCTAAACACATGTTCTGAAAGCTTTAGTTTTGTACAGGAAGTTGCTGTTTTCTACAGAATTACACTGACACAGTCTTTTGTGGCTTGTCTGAAAGGGTTCACTTTCTCAATTTATGGTTTTATTGCTGCCTTCAGAAGACTAGCTCCCACAATGTATGGATGAAGTCTAGGACAGTCCTAGGACTGCTGTAGGGCTGTTCAGCTGATTTTTGTACATGCCAGAGAACAGCAGTGAAAGGTCAAAAGCAAAACGCTGGCCAGTCTCCAAATTCTCAGAGCTTTCAATGTCTAGAGGAGGAAGAAGAATGATAAACAAATAAATAAAGATTTAGCAAAAAATACTCCAGAAACTGACTACGTGTTAGTGTCCTGACTCTAAGCATATGTGAGCACACATTTTTTTTTGTGCCTATGTATACTTTTTCTTTCTTTTTGCTTCATCTAGTTTGACACTGTAATTGCAGAAGCGGCCAGCTTGATGTCCGGGAGCTGATCTCTCTCTACCCCTTCCTGTTGCCTACTTCCTCTTCATTTATCCGGTCTCATCCCCCTCTGCACGAGTACGCGGACCTGAACCAGCTGACCCAAGGGGACCAGGAGAAGATGACAAAATGCAAACGATTCCTCATGAGTTACTTGAATGAAGTCCGCAGCACTGAGGTTGCAAATGGCTACAAGGAGGATATCGACACAGCTTTACTCAAGCTGTATGCAGAGGCAAATCATGAAAGCCTGCTGGATCTCCTAGTTTCAGAGAACTTCTGTCTTTTAACAGATAGTGCTGCCTGGCTGGAAAAACACAAGAAGTGAGTGGATTTTTTCATTATTGCACCTTCTGCACCAGAGGGAAAATTTTCTTAGATGCTCTTGGCTTCTAGAACAGTGTGTTTGAGTACTTGTAGTTTCTGTGCTTACACTTGTCCAAAAGACAACTGAGTCTGAATTAACATTGCTAGCATTTAAAAATATTGGTGAAAAGCTATTAATTGGCAGTCTGAGGTAAAGGAAATACATTCTGTCTTATCCTGGTAAATGAAAAGCAGAGTTTGCCATGAAAGTTTCTATATCTAATACAAAAATAAAGAATTGGTATAAGTTTGGGGGAAAAAAGTTAATTGTTTGCCCTTGTGATAATGGGAGAGTTGAATGGCTGCAGTAGTTATACACAGAATGAAAAGATGCCTTAAAGCATGCATTACCTTAGGTAAAAGCTATTAACCAGTTAGTGGCTTTAAAATTGTAGTTGTTTATTCAGGGAAGGAGCTCTTACTTCTGAATTGCAAACGTTGTGTTCCACTGATTGACCAAAAAGAGGTTCCTTAAGATGACTGCAAATTACTTCAAACCAGAAATGCCAGCAGGCAGAGAATTGACTCTCATTAAGCAGGAAACATTAGATAGTAAATGTGTAAAATACAAACTCCAGCCTTAGGTAGTATGTCTATCTTGGTTTTCCTTTCTTTAGCTTTAAACTGTCTGGTGCAGTAGTAGCAACTATAGTGGTGAGGCAGAGTATTTAATTGTGGTTATATTTAGGGTAATTTCATTTATTTCAGGTGTTTTGTTAAAACCTTTTGGTAAGTGTGGTTTGCATGGCAAACTTTTGAATTGAATGAATGTTAGAACGTTGTTCTGTGAGGACAGCCGTTGCAGAACTTGGCTGTATTTTTCTTAGAGTATACAAAAACCACTCTATAATAGCACTGTACAAAGCTCTTCTTTGCCTGACTTGACTCCATGCCACAGTAAAAAAAAAGTTTCTGATAGTAAAACAGAGTTTTAAATAAACACATAATAAAATTTGATTTAATGACAGCTGATGAACTATTGGAGGAATAGTTACTTGGAGGTGTGTGTTGAGTCTGTACATAAAATTGACAGAACAGCATGGGAAACATCTCTAATTGGGCACATACTTTGTGTAAGTTGGCTCTAGTAACTAGAACCTGTCTTGGGGACAGGAGTGATGGAGACACTTTTAGGGCAGAACTTCTCTGCTTTGATTCATAAAAACAGCCTACAGAGACTTGTTCAAGTGTAGACATGGCCATGTACACGTCATTGTAAGCCATTATTTGTTGTACTCTGTGGTAATCAGTCCATAATTAAATTAGTGGGAAAGTTCTAGCTATTTTAATATTAATTTTCTCTTTCTTTACAGGTATTTTGCACTTGGTCTCCTGTATCACTACAACGGTCAGGATGCTGCAGCACTTCAGGTTAGAATAAAGCTTTTAGTGTCATCTGTAAACCATTCCAAAATACTGTTTTAGCTCTGAGATAAAAAATCTGAGGTCTTAAATTATCTGTTTGAAAAGTTGTGATGTGTATGTATATATATATGTGTGTGTATATGAGAAATATATTATAACTTGAAACTTATGCTAAGACTTCCTTGAATAAATTAATATGCTAAATGTGAAAAGTCTGAAGAGCTTACTGAAGTTGGCAGTTATTTAGATGCTTGTATGATATTTTTAAAGCAAAACTGTACATACCAGAACATATGTTTATACTCCTAAAAGATGGACAGAAACGCTAAATTAATCAAGCAATCACTTTAAAATATATTTATGGGACTCCAGGAGCATGCCCTGTGCTGATTGATCTGTATACACTCAGCAAAACAGCATTGTAATCTAATGGCAGACACTGACTGCAACTGAGAGTTTATTTCCTTATCTGGTGATGAAGAGCGAATGCATTCTGCAAGATCTGTGGGTTTCAGATGGGTTAGTAATCCCTTTGGGGACCTTCCATCTGATGCAACTAATAGTAGCAGTGGCCTGTACACTGCAGACTAAATAATTCTGTTGTTTCTGTCTGCAAAACTTCATCTAGAGTGCATAGCATGTGTCTCAGACCATATCCGGTATCCTAAGTTTGCCTGATTGTGTGGCTTTTTGAACACGTTAATCACAGTAACCCCATCAGATACATTCAGGTCAGTTATATAAATAGTAATAATGACCTGGGCAGAAAACCATTAAGGGCAGCAAAAACAGTATGTACATTTGTCATGTATAAGAAATCTTGGAAGAATCTTGATGCTGCAAAAAACAAGGTTTATTGCTAAACTGGTCAGCTAGGCGTGGCACATTTTAATTCCAATTATAATGTATATAAAAATAATATCACATGGTACTTGCAGTTCTTCAGTCAAAATGAAAGAAAAGCAGAAACCAGTTTTTCTTCTAAATTGCTTGTGTAATTTGCTTTTAATCTTGCACACACAGAACACATAAAAAGTATACTCTGCATTGGAGAAAAGGACTTTTGATAAAAGCTTTCTTTGTGATTAGTGTACCTCCTTTAGTCACTCTCACAATGAGAGCCCACATGATATGGGGTCTGAATTGGGTGAGTATGGCAGGTGCAAGAGAAGGGTGTGATGGCAAAAGTGAGTGACCAGCGATGGTCCTTGCAATTTGTGTTCCTGTCAACTCTTTCTAATTCCACAAGTCTTGTACTAAGTCTTTCTGTAGGTCACATAAATTTTGAGGTGGAAGAGCTAATACATGTTTTAATCACTTTAATCTGGGTGTTTTTGTTGCAGTTATGGGTGAAAATAGTTGATGGAGATATTCAAGATTCAACACGTTCGGATCTCTACGAGTACATAGTAGACTTCCTTACATTCTGCTCAGACCAAGACCTGGTGTGGAAGTACTCTGAATGGATTCTACAAAAAAATGAAGAGGTTTGTGAGTGATACACTTTTCACAGAACATTAGTATTTCCCTGCAGTGGCATTTGGCTTTCCCTTAATGTTGGATTTTCTTGATAGCTGATTGGACCTTTTGCAGCATATTTAATGCCAGTTAAACAGTGATCAGCAGAAGAAAACTTGCAGGTTTCTCAATTCTTCCAAGTCCCTCTATTAGCAAGTGCTAGTGCTAATTGCCTCTTTTTATTCTGAAATCAAAGTTTAGGGTATGAAAAATACAGCATGTCATCTTTTTTCTTGATATTGAGTAAGATAATTTTCAAATCTTAAAATAAATAAATAAATCACCTGACAGGTTAGCTGTTGCTTCTGCTTCTTATTTTAAAGGGAATGGGTGGTATCTGTGTACACCAGGACATGGAATAAATAGCCCCCATTCAAGATGAAACTTCATTGCTAGAAGAATTAACTTAATCTGCCAAAATTTTAAAAAAAATTGTGATATCCGTCAGCCTGGTGTGCTGTTAAGTGGGATGTTTGATGCTGTATCAGACAGTCTGTGCTGTTGGAACTTGTTGCTGCCTGATTTTTATTAATTTTAAGCTTAGTTATTTTGTGCAGTGGCAAGTTTCTAAGCTTTTGGTTTGGTTTAATTACAAAAGTCTCTTGCTCCATCTATATCATCACATGTGAAAAGGCTTAGAACATTCTGGTCTCTCTGTTGTGCAAATCCATTCAATATTTTTTGTGGAAGTTGTGCCCAAGCCAAGGTTTATTGGCTGGACAATGTATAGTCTACAAATTGAGGTAGTGCAGATAGGAGTGAGTGATAAGCACAGAGAAGTGTAATTCTGTGGTGTTGGGCAGGGTTTTGTGTTAATCTTCCTGAATAATGTATTAACAATAATGCTATTCCTTTTTAATTTTAAATATTTATTTTATAAAATGGTTGCCATTGAGCTCCTAAATGCAATTAACTCTTTCTAGGTTGGCATACAGATTTTCACTAAAAGGCCTTTGGAAGAACAGGAGAAAAACAGCATTAATCCAGATGATATCATCAGTTGCCTTAACAAATATCCTAAAGCACGTGTCAAATATCTAGAACATCTAGTACTGGAAAGAAAAATAGAGGTGAGTTCTGTGAGAATGCTAAAAGTAGGCATAGGATTCAGAATGCAGATTATAACCAACAAGCCTGAAAATAGGCAATGTCTGGAAGAAATAGGCATAATATGAAGTCTTTCAGATGTACTCAGAGTAGGGTAGAAGTGTTTTTAAGATTAAAGTAAAAGGTGAGGCATGGATACCTTGTTTATTTTGAATTTTTCAACGCTTGTGATAGCAAGTTGCTTATGTCCCCTCAGACTTAGGGATTTTTTTACATCTGGTTATTGCATACTTTTCTATTTCACTGATGAGGCTCAAATCTCCTTCTGGTAAGATCATTGAGAATGATCAACAACAGGCTGAGCAACTGCTAATCCTATTGCACTGTAGCAGCAATATATTAAAATTGCTAGTTCAGTGTTTTACAAGTAAGAATGTTTTATTCTTTCTGGCGAGATTTGAACAATTAACAATCAAATTAAACCATGCACCCCTCACTAGAATTCCAAACCACTCTTGATGCTGAATGCCCAAAAGATGCATTCACAAGTCCTAAGTGACAGTGTATTATACCTTTGGGGGTTTTAGCTCAATACAAAAGCAGCCAAATGATGTATTTGGGTATGAGACATTTTAAGCACAGAAGTTCTTTAACCTGGAAATAAAGCAAGGAAATGAACAGTGAAAGAGCTCTGCAGAACTGATGGTCAGTGCACTAATTCACGTTCTTCAAATACGCATCAGATCAGTGGTTTCCCCCTTACTGGTATTGCAGGTGTGTTACACCATGACTGATGAATGTACCAGTCTGTGATGTCATGGATATTTCCAAACAAACTTTTTGAGTTAAACACAGTGCCTTGTAGAATATTTGTGAAAATATTTTACAATTAAATCTACCTGCTAGTAAAGGCTGGGTTATAAATCAATTTGGTCTTTAAAAATTACTAGATTATTGTGAATGATTTAGTGAGAATGTTTAAAACAGTCAAATCATTAGTTTGTTTTGATGAACGTTGGATAGTGGATAACAGAAAAAGCACTGTGCCTTCAGAGTGCTTTTCTACCTCTGGTGGCTTTGTCAGATTTCATTGCAGAAATAGAAAAGGTCAACGAACATACCTGAATATGAGGAATCCCATATTTACAATGTAGTTTGTGAGGCTGCTCTGAAATAAGTTATCTGTCTGTATGGACAAAACACTTGGTGATTAATTCAAATTAAATAAGTTAAACCACATTTCTATGTAATTAAGTAAATATTCATCAGTGTTATTGCTGGGGACAAGAGATTGTCTTTGTAAACTGAGCTAACATTGTTCTATTCATCTGCAGAAAGAAAAGTACCATACTCATCTAGCTGTCTTGTACTTGGAGGCAATACTTCAGCTAAAATCTGTAACCACAGATAATTGTACAGAAACAACTGAACTGCTGTTGAAACTTCGCAGTCTGCTTCAGAAATCTGATCTTTATAGAATTCGTTTTATTTTAGGTAGGTTTGCATGTTGTCTGTTATAAATGCTGTATGTCATTTCTAGCTGGACACAAAATAATAGTCCTTGCAAGGATAGAAAACTAAAAGATCTAAGGTTTCTATGTGTGTTTGTTTGATAGGCTGTATTTCTAACAGACGCAGGTTAATTTAGAAAGCATATCTGTTGGTGGTGTCCTTGGTCTCCATAGCTCCAATGGTGTGTTTGCCACTGCACCAGAGACTGAATACCAGTTGGCCAGAACAAATATCTGCCTTCAGTTTCCTTGGTAGTCACCTTCTGTTTAATGATGAGCATGTAACTTGTGACAAGCTTTTGCAAATGAAAGACCTACATGTCTATTTTTTAAGAAGCCTGTTTCTAGTGAATGGAAGTGAAACTTTGAGGAATCTAATTGTTTGTTATCCATAACCCTGAAACTCACTCTGGGGTTCATGTTAAATAAAAATATGAACATCTTTTTAAGTGAGAAGTGTGACACACATGTTACTGTTGGTATAAGGCAAGCAACAGTTGAGCTAAATATTTTCCTTGGTCAATGCTTATCATGGTTAATTCTTAATGTTTCATCCACTGGAATGCAAACATACAGTGCAATAAAGCAACCGAAGTGTTTAAATCCTCTCTGGTATAGAGGATTATTGCTGAAGAATGATGGAATAGTCGATGAAAGGGAAGTGACTTGTTATTGAACTGAAAGGTGTGAAATGATTTTTTGAAATTCAGTGGAAAAAAAATCCAGTGTATGTGGGAATAAAAATAGCTGAGTAGCAACTAAAATAATTTACCAATGCTTAATGTTTCCTTGCCTTTCCAGGCAGCAAAATGTTTATGATGTATAATGTACAAGTCACTGAGGCACAGTCATTGAAATTCTTGTTCTTTTTCATCTTTTAGTTCGTTTTTAAGCAAATTTTTCAGGGCAAGAGTTACAAAATGGATTATCCTCTTGAAATCCATGTACTCCAAAATAAAGGATTTCTTACATGACAAATCTTATGTTATGTAAAAGTGAGATCAGTGCAAGCTAGTGTGTTCCTCCCTGATAACCAAAACATTTTGGTGAGAAAAACATTGTATTTCCATGCATTTTACATAGGTCTATGCCAAAATCTTTATCACCTTTACAATAATTAGATGATTTTCTACATTATTTTGAAATGCCAGATGAACTTGCCACTCTATCTGCCTATTGCTGACACTTAAACTTTAAACTGGAGTAAGGGTTTGTAGTGCCCTTTTCTTAAAGGGAAGTACTGTTTGATTTTTATTGTCTTTTATGGAGTTTATTCTGTGACCTCCTATATTGGGAGAAGCAGAAGTTAAAAATATTGCAACTTCATCTTACAGTTTATTATACATGGTAGCAGTGTCTGCTAGAATTTAAAAGGTGTCAGTGGTTTAGTGTCTGCTAGAATTTAAAAGACGTCAGTGACACTGGTTCATCATCTATTATTTAGTAATTCCTTTGTCCCATATTTTGTGGTGCTCTTTTTTTAGAGATGTGTTTCCATACATCTGAGCATTCCTGTACTTACAAGCATCTGTCTTCTCTATAGTTGCACTGACTGGTAGAGGGAGCAGTTGTCTACTCCACTGAGCAAATATTGCCTTGTTTCTCATTTAACAGAAAAAATCCAGGGCACAGACCTTCATATGGAAAGTGCAATTTTATATGGGAAATTAGAAGAACATGAGAAGGCTTTGCATATCCTTGTCCATGAGTTGAAGGACTTCCATGCTGCTGAAGAATACTGTATATGGAACTCTGAGAAGAGAGATGTGCAGTACAGACGGAGGCTTTTCCATATGCTGCTGTCAGTGTATTTAACTCCAGGCACTTCGGATTGTGCGTTCGTCATGGCTGCTGTGGATCTCTTGAATAACCACGCTGCAGAATTCGATGCAGGTCTAGTTTTGCAGGTGGTGCCTGACAGCTGGTCAGTGCAGCTCCTCTCCCCATTCCTGGCTGGAGCAGTGAGACAAAGCATTCACACAAAAAGAATGACTCAGGTGGCACTTGGGTTAGCACAAGCTGAAAACTTAATCTACAAGCGCGAGAAGGTAGGTTACTGGGGTGTTTTTAAATAAAAGCACTTTGAAGCTTTACACTGGAGTCCTTTGATATACAAAATCAAAAGAAGTTTGAAGAATTAGTACAGAAGTTGTCTTCATGTCTGGCATTTATTAGGGTTTTTTTTGCCATGACTACTAGATTCAAAATTAATTGTATGTTTTCTCTGTAAAACAAAAGGGAAAGTGGGGGCCTTGAAATAGGAATAACCTTGGTGAGCTTCTGGGCTGAATATCAAGTGAATCTGGGATTTGCAGATTAACCAAGTTCTTGCAGAAACTTTAAAAAGTGTGAGTTAGCATTTCGTTCACTAGGAGGGAGTGTCAGAACTTCCAATTCAATTTTTTTACAGTGTCACCTGTCAAAATTGGTTAAAAAAATTATCCAGCACTTAGTATTGATTGAAGCTTGTTAGTAGATTTTGTTAATGGTAAATTCAGTTGTGAAGCTGTCTTCTATTCCCAGCTAGGGCCACGTTGCTTAGAGTTCACAGCAGATTCTTAAAACTGTTTTTGTTTTATCTTTTTGGTACAGTTGCAATTATGCTCCATCATTTCCCTTCCTTTCTGGTTAGATTCACATTTGGATTTTTCTCCCCCTTTCTTTAGGTTAAACAAAAAGGAGCCCCGATTCTTCTTTCAGACAAAAAGGTGTGTCAGGTGTGCCAAAATCCTTTCTGCGAGCCTGTGTTTGTAAGATACCCGAATGGGAGTATGGCCCACACGCACTGTGCTGCAAACAGACATCTCAATTCCAATGTGACTCATCACTCTCCCAGCTCCAGCAATCAGACTTGAAATATTCCCACAGTTCCTATGACTTATACCCCATTGACAGTGGTTTGGAAAGACAAAAGTGCAGCTACTTTAAGTATAAATCAAGATGGACAGCTAGTTTTTGGGTTAATGGGAGGACTTCCAGTAAATATGAAATACTGCTACTTATCCTTTTGACTTCTAATGAATGTAGATAGAAAATTCACTACCAGACATAGAGAGGTGCAAATATGGGCTCTTCTGTGAATAGGAATAAACACTTAAGAGAAAGGAGCCTTTTCTTCACAGTGAGGATGAATGTTAAAGAGTGAAGGCAAACAGTTATTTTAAGAATTGTCACTTTGCACTGACTGTGGTGTTGGTAAATTCGTGGAGAGGAAGATGGCATCTATTAGAGTTGGAATTTTTGAAGAGTGATGGGACAAGATCAGCATCTTGCAGCTTACTACGAAGACAGAAACATGCATTGATTATAGTGTTTGCTGCAGCATGTCGTCTTTTGGGCTGGATTCTCTTCCCCAGGATCACATTATGAACTTCATTTTTTTTGCTCTACAAAATGTTGGCTTTTGATGCACTTTTTAGTACCTCCCTCCCATCCACCTACTATATGGAATTTACATGTAAGCACTGCTCTGTTAGGTTTCTGCTCCTGCAGTTACTGTAACATACTGAGTGGAAACCAATAGCCTCAATCACACAGGTGAGCTTGGAAGAAAAAAAAAAAGAGATTGTCTGGTCAGACTGTAGTCACTTTTGTATGGGGGAAGAGACCCTAACTTTAATATTGATTTATTTATTAATATGCAAATACACTGTACATACAGTTGAATAAATTGATCTTATAATTCTAGCATTTCTTTGGAGGATTAAGATGTAGCTGATACATAAGTGTACAGATTATGTGCTAAGTGTTTGCTATAACATAACTTAGGCAGGTTGGAACTCCACAGAAATAGGTTTTAGTGCTTATGGATGACTTTGTGCAATCAAAACCACAAAAAGAAGGTATAAAATTGTAAGAAATCTACAAAAATGCACTACAGGGATACTGGATTTGTTACAGTCTACTAAATATTCTGTAAACTAAAGTTTTTCAAATAACACAAACCCCTTACTTAACTGCCCTCATATGTATTCACATTGCTATTTAACCATTTTAAAACACTTAATTTAAAAGATACAGCTTCCCCCAAGAGAGGTTTAAAAAACGACAATTTTAAATAAAAGTATTGCAAAGTGAAAGCATTTCTTTTAATTCTGTAAAGCTCTTATAAATACCAGGCTTACTGACCAGCATGCAGTTGAGTTAGAGGCTGCTCCCTGTTTCAGAATTCCAAATCAGTGCTTTCAGCAGAATGGAGTGTGTGCATGGTCCTTTCTAGAATCACAGAATAAGCTAAGTTGGAAGGGATGCATGAGGATCATTGAGTCCAGCTCCTGGCCCCACACAGAACACCCCACGAATCACACCATGGGGCTCAAAGTGTTGTCCAGATGCAGCCTCCTTGTACGGAAAGGCTGGCTTAGGAAGCTGCCTTCTAAGTACAGTGCTGCCTCCAAGGAGGGGCAACCAGACCTCATCCAGGGGAAAAAGAAATCCCTCTCTTTCTCACAGAACATACAATCGTTTGGGGTGAAAGGGACCTTAAAGATCATCTATTCCAACCCCTCTGCCATAGGCAGAGACACCTTGCACTAGACCAGGTTCTTCAAAGCCTCATCCAACCTGGCCTTGAACATTTCCAGGGATGGGGTGTCCTCAACTTCCCTGAGCAACCTGTGCCTGTGCCTCGCCACCCTCACAGTAAAGAATTTCTTCCTGATAGCTGATCTAAACCTGCCCTCCTTCAGCTTAAGGCCATTCCCCTTTGCCCTGTCACTACATGTATGTCACTACATGTCCCTCTCCAGCTCCCTTGCTGGCTCTCTTCAGGTTCTGGAAGGTGCTATAAAGTCTTCCCAGAGCCTTCTCTCCAGGCTGAACAGCCCCAGCTCTCTCAGTCTATCTTCATAGGAGAAGTGCTCCAGCTGTGTGATCATCATTGTGGCCTTACTCTCGACTCATTCCAACAGCACAACATCCTTCTTGTATTGTGAGTCCCAGAGTTGTACTCGAGGTGGGGAGTACTTTGCTTTAAAGCAAAAGACCTTTGAGTCTTTCTTCTTCCTGATTTTGAAATTAGGAAAGTATAACTGTTGTGTTGAATTTTATTTATTTTTAAAAGCCCAAGTAAGGAATTTTGTAGTGCTTTGTACTAAGACATGTAAGCCACGTTTAGTGAGAGGCACTTAGAAGTCAAGTGTGGGCATTTCTGACTCAACTCTGGCATGAGTGATTCTGCTGTGGCACTGGTATAAGCAGATTCTCTATCTTGTAGTCATGGGTTTTGAACATTGTGTATACAACTGGCAGTGATGATGTAGAAAAATCTGTAGTCCCCTGTCCTCAAAATACTTGCTGATAAGAGTGGAAGGGATTTTTAAAAAGACCCTATAAACCTTTTGTGTACACTACCATGCATTTCATAAGAAATACTTTCTTTTGCTGCCAGCATCCTCAGTATTCTCTTTTTTTCTATGTAGTAAGAAGGTACTAAAACAAAGACCCCTCTCCATCATTTAGAGTAATTCTAGCCACTTAGTAGTGTTGAACTACTGCTGCAATGGAATAAAGATCATATCATTCCAGACCTCTGGAAAGTTCTCAGTTGCTATTGCATGAAAAGGTATGTCTGTAAAAGATTAAACAATTCTTTATTAATAGTCAATATCTTTTTGCAGATATGTACTTTAGCTAAAATGCAGCAAACCCAATAACTATACATACAGAACAAATACAGAAATCAGAATAATGCAAGGTAGCATTTTTGCTGTCTAAAGTGTGATTAATATTTAAGTTGGGGGCCTCTAGTTCTTTTAAGCCCAGTCCCTCCAAAGCGTGGACTGGAAAAATTGATATTGGATTCATATGTTGCTTTGTTAAGTTTTATACTAGAACTCATTTGAATGAATTAATATGGAAATCCCATGGTAACTAAAGGAAAAAGCAAGGAAAACCAGTGTGAGGCTGAGGCAGAGCAAGAGCTCAGCAGGGAGGTGGCAGGTGGACGATGCTCTTCCCGTGTGTGTCCAGCAAGTGAGCAACTGGGATAATTCTCGACCAGAGATGTTGGCCCACATCAGAGTGGTGTGTGGTGTTCTGTGCTTTGTCACCAGGACATTTATGAAAGGCCTGCATTCAAATCTCCTTAGGTGGGACAACTGAACACCCCTTGGGTAAGAGAGCTTCATTCTGGGGAACCTGAGTTCATTCCTTCTTTTGTTTTGGCACTTCAGTTTGATCATTCTTGGTTTATGTACCTGAAATCCTGGGCCAGCATTGCTACTGTGGTAAGTTCTGGTATGGCTGCAGCAGCACGGAGGGAATGAACAGGGAAGGAACTAGATTTGGTTATTATTTGCATGACTGCATATGTGAAGGAGGAGAGGTAGGAAAGAGGAGTATTTCTTTGAGCGTTCTTCTAGTTTGGAAATTAAATGCTTTCTGGAAGTTTAAGCCTGATGTGATCTTTTTATCTCCAGTTAGGGAATGTGGTGTCTTAGACCTGCCCTTGGAGACTGGAGATTCTGCCAGAATATTTCTCCTTTATTTAGCTGTTGCTAGATTTGTAATTCACCTCTCTCTTTTTCCAATGAGTCTCCTCCAACTTTGTATGTGTGGAAGCCAAAACAGAAGTGCACATTATTTTTTAATGTGACACTGTGTCTGTGATTCAGGACATAATAAATGAGATTAGTCTCTTACACCGATATCTCTGCAGATACCAAGCCACATTTGTCTAACATGTAGCCTCCAGTTACCAAAATATTGCAGCTCTGAATTTTTTTTTAGCCATCCACTGCTACAGATCATGGTGCACACAAAAAGCACTTGTTGAACTTTCTTCTACACTTTCATATCTCCACGCTTTCTCACATAAAAATTACCTATGATGTGTGTACGTCATCATATGCAGTTTTTCCCTCTTTAAGTCAAAAAGAGGAAAAACCCTAATAAAAAAAAATTGCTCAGAATCTGGTACTCAGCTCAAAATAAGATTCATGGCTGCATATTCATGAGAAAGAATTCAGTTACATCTTCATTTTTTAATTTAAATGGATAAGTTGTCACACTGAGATCAGTATTCTTGTAATATTGTCAAAGCCAGGGGGCCATAAGCATATGGGATTTGTTACACAGAGCACACCACAGGTACCTATGAACTGACTTGTTCAGGCAGCCCGTACTGAGGTGGCTCAGGTGTGCACAGGATTCCAGGTTACAATGAGAACTTCTCTCTTTGCTCCCTTGCTCTCAGTCTCCAGAAAATTTCCAGCCCTTGTTACCTGATTAATGTCACTCTTCTAGCACTTAACTGACATGGCTACAAATCTTGAGAGGTCTGGGGGACCCCTGAGCACTTCTGTCTTCAGTAAAATGTCACTTTATTACTCAGCCACATGAAACCCTACTAATGTGAGCTGTGGAAAGGTGGTGGTAGGGATGGTAGGGATGGTAGGGTAGTAAGTGTATGTTTTCTGAGAACTTTATTACATGTTTAAACACACAAGCATTATCCTGACTGCTGAGTCTTTATAACAACATCTGTTCTTCGCAGGACTCCTATCCTGAATGACATTAAAAATATTTTGTTTTATACAGTTCTATCAAGAAGTAATTTTTTATTTTATAACTCTTCCCGGTTTGCTGCAGTCTCTATTCAGCATGGCTCTAAGTGTTTTATTAACATCCTGCTGTTCATAACAGGCAGCAACTAATACGTTTTCATTGTGAGCTCTCCTTCTATTGCCCATATTTGCAAATTAATTTTGCCGTACAACACTTTGGGGCTTATGCCTTGTGAACACTGGTAATTAAATGTGCTGCTACTTTTTAAGGGAAAAGAAGAAAAGTTAATAACATTCTGTAATGTATGATTGATTTCAAAACTGAAGTTCCCCTGCAGTAAATTTGTTCAGATGGAAGTCTGTACTGTTAAGGCTTTTGGACTTAGTAGTTATATTGGTGAACATACACAGCAGAATGTGGAATGTACAAATGTATAAATATGTTGATTTTTAATAAAAAAAAAATCTTTTAATTACGTGTGTCGTGGATTCATAGATACATAAACCCTGGAATGTGAATGTCCAAGTGAAGGGAAAAGATTATCAACTGATAAACAGAGGATTCATCAGGGTGACTGACAGAGGGGTCAGATCCCTCACATGTGGAAGTGAGGCTGGTGCTTACATACCCTGCAGAAGGCAGTGGTGTTCTTCATCTTCCTTCTCACCACTCAGGACTAATGGCCCTGGCTTCAGGGCCAAAGGACCAGGTGCTCCCCAGTTCCAGCAAGAGAGGCAGGAGCCACCACAGTGGCACTGTAGGACCTGCTGGTAAGGAAACTCCAGGAAAGGAAGGGTGGTAAGGGCTGGTAAAGAGTCTGTGGTAAGCCAAGGAAATCAGTGTGATCTCCAAGGGGAGGGAGAGAGGAATATAAAGGAGAAGTGCAAAAGGAGTGTTTAGGACATGCAGGTGTGACCTAATTCAGCTGCTCTCCAGCCCCACTCTGCCAGGATGCTGAGGACAGGTGTGCACAGCATAACTGGGGATCCAGCGGGGCAAAAATCCAACACAGTGGGAACTACAGGGGAGGGCTCTTGTTCTGAAGTTCAGGTCTGTGGTCACTTGACAAGGTTTCTACAGCCTATCAGGTGAAGTTTGTTCCTTTGGCTGAAGTGAAGGCTGTGGGAACATTGGTGGTTCCTCAGGATGCTCTTACAGAGGGTGTTTGGGATGCAAACGTTGAGTGCAGCACGATGCTGAAAGGAATGAAAAACTAATGCTACAAGCATGACTTTATTAGCTCAGCCAGCAGGAAATACGCCCTGTAGAGCCCTGGTTTGCTTTTCCCCATCTGTCCGTCCATCCATCCATCCATCCATCCACCCACCCATCCAAGGAAAGGTAATGCAGAAAGCATTAAAAAAGCCCAAAACCCAGTCGTGACTCCAGCACAGTGGGATTTCAGCTAGTTTTGCCTCTAGACAGTGGTTAGAAAATGGTCCATGCTAATCATCCAGATGGCAACTCCTTCCAAGACAAATAATCAATAGAGTGTAACTGAGTTTAAGCAGAAATGAGTCCCAAAGGTCCAGTTCACTGCAACAACTGTAGCTGCAGGACAGCATAGGGTCAAAGAGGCCAGGGCTGCCAGCAGAGAGCTGATGGCTGAACACATGGCAGGTTTTCAGTAGATAACAGGGCTGATTATAGTGCCTAAAAATCCAATGGGAGTCATGAACATCATTACCAATGCCTATAATTACCAATAACCCCCTGAAGACATTGTCCTGTAACCACCTTGTCAACATGGTATTTGCACTGAGTGGGGCCTGACCATCCCAATGCATGTTAAAATCCTAGAAAAATCTGGGCTGGCTGGGTTCTTCAGAGATGGTGCTGTCCAAGCCCAACGTGATGCAGGGTCACCCTGTGTTGGGTTATTTGTCTTGTTTGAGACCAGTGCTGACAAGCTTGAAACCAGATTGGGAAGGGTCCAAGTGTCTTCTTGTCATGTCTTTGCCAGAGGAATATATTGCTTAAACATCCAAAATACTCTCTGGTAAAGAAAGGTAAAAAGCTAAAAGGTACATTTGTCTTGAATAAATAGTTTAGTTTGTTTTGTGGTTTGGGTTTTTGTTGTTTTGTTTTGGGTTTTTTTCAAATTTACAGAAAGACTAAATAAGCAGGGAATTTCTAAAAATTAGCAAGTTACTGGTGACAGATTTGAGATTATGCACTTGGTACCTCTCTAACCTGGAGAAGTATATTCAAATAAAATGCAAGCTCTTGATATCTGTTTGAAAGTCACAGACAGCATGCAAAGATGTTTCAATCCCTTTAGTCCCGCTAACATACAAGGTTACTCTGCAGTGCCATGCCAGAAAGCTCCCAGAGTGTGAAAGAAGTAGGGGTTTTTCTACTTGAATCACAAGCAGTTGAAGATGGGGAGGGAGGAGAACAGGATGGATTTGTATCTGCTTTTTTAAAAGATGTCACTCACTGGGGATTTATATTTGCAAAGCAAAAGGAGGTTTTCATTTCTGTACTTTTTTGATCCATCTTTAGGTTTTAACTTGTCATATCTCATTTCAAAGCATCTCTATGGCCTTTTGTGACATGCTGATTTGTCAAGCAGAAGTTTTAGTGTTCCTGCTTCAAAACCTTCCTGAAATCTCTTGTTCTGGATAGCAGCCACTCAGTACATCCCCTCCAGATACTCCAGTCAGCGTGTCAGCAGTACCTCTCCTCACAGTTGCTCATTCTGTAATGTGAATGGCCATACAGCTGTGCTGTTGTCATGGTTTAACCCAGCCAGCAGCCAAGCCCCACACAGCCCTGTGTAAACCCTGCTCACTAATAACAAAAACATCTCTATATTATCAACCCTGTGTTCAGCACAAATCCAGAACACAGCCCCATACCAGCCACTGTGAAGAAAATTAACTCTATCCCATCCAAAACAAGCACAGATGGTCAAAACTAAAATCTACAAACCAAAGAAATCTCAATCCCAGAGGAGGGAGGAGTCTCTTGTTAAACTACTGTTAATTATCAATGCCTCGATACCCAACACTTTTGGTTTTCCCATCTGCCTCATATCAAATCACAAGAGTGTGTAGTGTTTTGTACAAATAATCACTTGTGCTGATAACTTTCCTCCCTGTGGAAGGGAAAAGGGGAAGATTTTCTTAATTGAAGCCATGCCATGACAAAATTTGAAGGCAGCCAAAAAGAAGATCTGACAGGGCCTTTATTTCAACACAACTGCCCTTAAAAGTACTGAGAGGGCTCTGAATGCAAAAGCCAGGCCTCATGAAAACATGAGCTAGAACAATTTTAAAATAGAAAAAGCTCAGGACTTGAGTAGGGAGAAAGTTTTAGAGGTTTGCAAGTAAATTCCCCACCTTGTGTCTTGTCAAGTCAGGTTTTGACTTCCGTCAAAGCAGAACAAACTTCAATGACTTCCTAAGTTGCAGAGCTCCCTCCACTCAGCCCCTTCTCACCCCCTTGGGAATGAGCCACGCTCCTCCAGCTCTCAGGGGCTGCCAGTCTGCTCTGTCCCCAGGCTTCTGTGGGTCCCTGGCCACCTTCCCTTACCCGGCCACACCTTGTTCTTCCATGTCTTCCTGGCTGCAGAGCTCTGTGGCTTTTGGAGCAGTGCAGGCTGGGCCCTGCCTGAGGGGCTCCCTCTGCCTGGGTTTGATGACTTTTCCCCTACAGTCTTGTATCAACTTCGTGAAGTTTGACACTAAACTTTAGTAAAATGCTGGAAGATAAAAATGAAGTAAAACTAAACAGAGATTCCTGACTTTATTAAACACTGTTGCATTAAATAGAAGCAAAGCTGTGTTCTAACACAATTCACAGTCTCTTAACTTGGTAGCAATATCTTTTTGTGTTGAAATGTTTTCATACACCCACTACTTTAATGAAGTCTCTATGGTGAAACATTGTCTTTAACAATTTTACTAAGGAAGCAATATCTAATGCATCAACTTAGTGTTTTAATACTAAAAGGAGTCTGAAGGCATTTGTAAGCAGTCCTGTCACATTCGGTCCAGCTCTGCAGAGGTCTGAGGAAGCCAAGGACACAGCCCTGCTGCCTGCAGACTTGCATTATACAATCAATAGCAAGTATCTCTGGTGGGGGTAAGCTGTAAGCCCTATCCATATTTATCCATCATGTCTTATCTAGATACATGAGTGCTGCATAAGCCAGCACCCAAGTGTTGTGTGCTACCTGCAGCATCGGGTCGGACCCATCCCAGAAAACTCATAAAATGCCTTGTTCTGGTAGCCCAGCAATGAAAATCATAGAAAACCTAGCAGCTTTGATATGCTTATTTCATGCATCATTACCTGCCGTAGTTTCACACTACTGTCCTCCTGCTGTCAGAGCACTGGGAATGCTCCGACATACAAAGAGCTTTTTTTCCTGTTCTTTGTAACATTTAAGGGGAAGAAAGCTGTACCCAAGGTAGAAAATGACCTCCTTTCTCCTTGAATACTGTCATGCCTTACCTGTGAAGTGATAGTGGTGGTTCTAAAACTGTGCTCTCGCTGACTGTACTTTCCAGCAGGTGATATAACCACAATGTAAAGAAAGCAGGCAGCACCAGAACACGTGTGAGTTCTCACCAGTATAACCTGTCCTTACCAGCATAACCAGTCCTCTCCAGCTTAACCAGCCCTCTTCAGTACAACTCCGCTCCCTGCAGATGCCCCATGTTTTGGAGAGAGAGAAGCAGCTCCAGCACTGTGGAACACAGAAGTCAGAGGTACCACGTGCTCAGCTGTGCAGCAAAAGCTGCTGGTCCCAAGGCTGTCCTTCACTCAGTCTTTTCGATGGAGGCTTTCTTTGAGGCAGGCCCAGCAGCACGTGGGAGGCTGGGCACCCAAGAGGAGACCTGTTCAGTACCTACACTGCTCTTCTTGAAGTGCAGTGACAAAGAGGGGCATCAAAGATGTGTACCAACTTCAGTCCCACGCACCCTACAGCAGAACAATAACAATATTATAAAAAAAAGAGAAAGATTTTGACTCACAGCATTCAGACAACTTGGTGATGCCCCAGACAACCACTCTTGCACTTGACCTGTTTCCTCCATCAAATTACCCAACCTGGCCTCAGGAGCAACATGTGCTGACGGCACCAGTGAAGGTCACCGAACAAATCCACACAATAAAAAAGACTGGCAGCTTTATCTTTCATGGCATAAGGAGGTAAATACTAAGCAGAGGTGATGTTTATTCAGGTCATGCTTGTCACTCTACGTGGATTCTTACCAGAAAAATTTAAAACTTGAGTATGTGCCCCAAAAGATGAGTATATTTTTCCTCTCATGTAATCATGGAGAATAAATTTCCAGCCTTAGCTGGAAAAGAGCTCTAACACTGTGATACTATGCTACCAAGAGGCCTCTCTTCTTCCTCCCTGCTGCTTGCCCTAGTCACTTTTGGGACATTTCTATTCCATTTGCTGTCTCCCAGTACCATATTTTAAAGTGTGTGGTCTGTAATAATGCAAGTTCCATTCCTGCACAGCCAACACATAAAGCTGATTAATTCACTCTTTCTGAAATTATGCACACAGCATCAATAATGTTTCACCCCTTAAACAGTGTTTAAAAAAAGGTCACACTACATTCTCCCATCAATAGTACTTTAGAAACTCTGAAAAAAAACCCCATGCCCACAGAAAATGTCAGGGGTCTTGTCCAAGTGCCCCGAGTTTACAAGCCTGAGTTTAAAAACAAACTTGTACCTGAACAGTGTCAGTGCTTTAAGTAGTTACATTTCTTATTTAAGGTTTAGCACAATTCAGGTTGTTTTTTACAGAGGGAATGCAGGAGAACAGCCACAACAGAGCAAGAGAAATAAGAGAAAAGGCAGAGGACAAACAAGATTCCCTCAGTGCCCACCTTCCTGGCTGGAGGTGCTCACATATGCCACCAGGGCATTGAGAATGGTGGTCCTAGAGCCAAGTGAAATCTCTCCCCTTTTTGTCACCTATCTTCCCCTTGGCTCATCCCACCTGCAAGTCTTGGGCTCCACTCTCAAACACAGTGGCCCTTTTGTCACTCTGACCTCTCTGTGCTGGTGGCTGGGAAGGGACAGGGACTGTACCTGACTCATGACATTTTTTTTGTACAACCACAGTGTCACTACCTCAGTGATATGGCAAAGTTATACCAAGCAGATTCACGAGAAAGGTGACTTATTTACAACTTTAAAATACATACGAAAAGGACAATAACAAGCCTACTTAATTATTGTGAAACAGATTTAATGCCATTTAATTACAGCACCTGTACTAAAAGGCAGAAGGAAAAATATAATTAAACTCCAGAATTAGAAAGAAGGGGAAAAACAGTCTAATAATAGCTACTTCACCAATAAACATAAAGGTTATAAGTGGAATCCCCAGAATTTCAAAGTCAAAATATATTTGTAAAAAATGAAAAGGTTAGAGGCAGAAAAATAATGATCAGGCAGTAAAAGGTAAACAATCCATTAATCATGCGCATCTGCCGAAGCGACGGAGCGAGCAGGATGCAGGTCGGGCTGCGGAGCAGCGGGGGCGGTGGCCGGCAGCAGCCAGCCCTGCTCCGGCAGCGCCGGGAGGCACCTTCGCCTACAGCAGCCGGGCCATCGCCTGCTAGCAGGAGAAACTCAGTAATTAGAAGCAGGCACTAGAAGCTGCTCCTGTGGGAAACGCTGTGCGCACAGGGGAGAAGCATATGGTAAGAGGCAAAACTCAGCAGGCTGCGGCTGGACAGATGCCTGTGGAAAATCAAGCGTGATGCAATGGAGAAAGCTGTAGGCAAAGGAGGGTTAGCCAGCCTTTAACCATGGACATGGCAGCTTCGCTTTGCCACCCACCTGCTTCATCCTCCTTCTTGCAAAAACAATTTTCAGGTCACTGACATGCATGAAAAAGAAGGGTGTTGTCTTTTCACTGAGGTTGGCAGCTTGCTGCATTTCCTTTGGATACATTTGGGGTTTAGGTGTGTAAAACCCGTGAATGACCCCTGACATCTTGTGGAGAACAGTGTCAACGGACAAACATTTTCAGATCCGCGAAGTAAAAGAGACTCCACACTGCTTTATGCCTCAGCACAGCACTGTCTGGCCCCAAGCACAGGCAGGAGTGGGCACAAAAGAGAAGCTCCCCCACACCTCACTTCCCACATTTGGGAACAGCAGCTGCCCTGGTACCCACATTGCTGCATCCCTGAGCGATGACCTCCGGGGTTGCACATCTGTTGAGGCACTCTATTCAAATGTGAGGTGTCTATCGAAATGAGCCACCTCATCTTACTCTGCTCTGAAGCAGAGGAGTTGAGTGTTCTAGGGTGAGTGTACCTTTTGGTCACCTTTCCCCGGTGCCTCTCCTGAAGTGTCCGGAGGCTGTGAAGGAACATTTGTTCCCTGGTCATTTGAATAACTCCGTGTCTTGGCCCAAGGTATGGAATGGCTGGGATGCTCACTTTGCTTTGTGTTCAGGTGCTTTGCCTGGCAGCCCAACCCACTGCAAAACACCTGCTCTGAGGAGGTTTGCAGATCATGTGTTTAACTTTTGGATATCAAAAGGGGTGAGATACCACCACAAGCAGGGATCTACTGATGGAGAAGGGCAGGAAAAAACGTTACCAAAAGGAAAAAAGGATGATATTGAACAAGGAGTGAAATCAGGTCATTCCCATAAGATCTTGCTCACTAGGTCTTAGAGAATAATGCCTTTGGATGAATTAGACACATTTACAAAAATACTTCCTCATACCTAATTTTGGTTCAAACTCAGAAAGAAAGCTGATCCTTTCATAGAATTGCAATGCTGAGATGCACAGAGAACCCTGGTTTAGCAAAGCTTACTTACATGGAAAAGCAATATGATTGTACAGTGCTTTGATAACCATCATGGAGATTTTGCTCTAAGGGAGGTAAAAATCTGGACTTGGGAACTAAAGGTCTTTGGCACAAGAGCATACTTTGGCAAGGGTTTTCTTCCTGCAGAAAATAGTTCCTGCAACTACTTTAAGCAATGCAGAATAATTTCTTTTTTTAATGTCAAAATTCTCTGGACTCTTGAAACATGAAAAATGTGAAACTGATTTTCATGCTAGTTATTGGGCTGAAAATATGCACAGGAAGCCATTGAGAACCATTTCAAGAAATATGTTCAGCTTAAACTATAAAGTAAACAAAGAGAAAATGGGTTTGTTTCTTGAGGAAGAAGGAATTTAGTAGTTGTCCCTTAACTCTAACACTGCAGAGACGTGCTCTGGGACAGAAGAACCCCTCCACTGCAAGAACACCTACCAGGCTACTCAAAGGCCCACAGAAGTATCTTTAAAATTTTTAAAGATACTTTTAAAAAGATACTTTAAACACCGAGCTTTTTGGTTTGGACTAAGAAGCCTGCAAATGTGTGGAATTAATTGATGACTGCTAATTTAGATCCCTCTACTAGCACACAGACATATTTGTTCTCAGTCTAGCTCCTGGATATTCTCCCTACCAATGCTTAAGGCAGATCTTATTATTGAATTGAAAGCTGAAAAGAAGCTTCATTTCTTATCTTACCAGGAGGTACCTCAATTTATCCACATTCACATTCAGTTGCAAGCATGTCTTAATTAAACAGCCATCTTAATTCAGATGGCTTTAGAAAAATTATTTAGAAAAAAATTGTTTAGATGATTTAGAACAAAGAAGCTTGCCTAATTTAAGGAGTTGATGTAGAAGCTCTAATAAATGAACTAATAAAAAAAAAATCACTCCCATGACCTTGAAAGCAAGATTGGTTTTTCCTCTGTATTAGCATTGCTGTACAAAGCTGGCTTTCCTTTCCAGAGAGGTGGAGCCATAGGAGGTTATCATTAATTAATAGCTTAAAAATATTTTGAATTGAAGATTCAGAAAAAAAAAAATCTCCATAATCTATTCAAAACACAGCTAGAGCATACAGACCTGTGAAGCAGCTATGCTAATAATGCCAGTGTTACAAAGCCAAAGGTGAACCTTTGGTGTTCCACTCTGCTGCAGGGTGGCAAAGTCCCTGCAGCAACCATGGTGAAAAAGGGCTGATTAACTACAAGAGCTGGGGTTTTCCTGAAAGGTTCAGGTGACAGCTTCACACACTGGTCCTGTGCTGGAAAGCAGCAAAGTAGGACAGTGTGGTTTGATGTGTGTTCGTTCCCCTTCTCAACAAACTAACAGAAAAATGTGTGCTGAACCAATTTAAGAGGAATCTGCTCTTCACTGAAAAATTCATTCAAATAATGGAGAGCTCAACATAAGCAAAGCAACATGGAGAAGTATTTTTTACATTCATGACCACATGTCATAAGCAGTTTGTATGATTAATATCAGTGTAGGAGGAACTTGTTCCTATGGTGCTTTACTAGTACTCAACCACAACAATTTTATATTTAACAATGATTCCTAAGCCTACTCCTCTACCTGTGAATGCACAGCAAGTGTCTTCTTGTAGCTCTGGTAACCTCTTCTAGATCCATTAACCTTGCCCGCTCCTCTATCACTTCTCCCCAAGTCCTTTGCCTCTGATGCAAATAATTCCCAGTGGAAGATGCCCTATGCTCAAAGCTGGCTTTTCATCCCTGAATAAGGGCCCATGCAAATGAGATGCTCAGCTAAATAAATCCAACCAGTAAAATAATGTTGTGGAAACAGACCCCCATAACCTGCCTTTGCTTTTACCCACCACTTGTCAGACATGATGACAACAATAGCAAATTAACTTTAGGGGAAAAAAAGCCCTGACAGGGCAAAGATACTTGGGCAATATTCAAATGAACCACTTAACCTTTTGGAACTAAAAGCTTCCTGCAATAATGACACATTAGTCATTAACTCAATATGTGCTTTGTTAAATATTAGACAAGAGCTCACATTCAATTTAGCTCTCACATATACTCAGCCACAAAGAGCCATCTGTGTTGACTACAATCTCCAGGATGGGAAGTGTGCTGTGAATGGCACTCCAGCCTCGTAAAACTCTGGTGTACAGGGAAAAAGTCCACAACAGCCAGTATAGCAGGGGAAAAGGTGATCCAGAAAGGAGAATAATCCTCTTTATGAGGTTATTCGTCCTCCTCAATGCTACCGATCCTGTGCAAGCACAAAGGAGAACTGAAATAAAGGAGCTCCATGTAGCTCCTGGGCAAGAAAGGAAAGCTCTGCCCAAAGCAGGGCCCGTGCTATCCCCAGGGCTTCACCAACAGGCTGCATCATCTCACTCCTAAACTGGCAGCTGCCATTCACCAGGTCACTGAATGGCACAAGTGTGGCGGTGGTCCAGCCCCTTGCATTTAAAGTGAGTGACACCCAGTGGGTGAACTTCTCTGCCCAGGATTCCACCCTTGAGGAGAATCCTGAGGGAGACGCAGAGGTTTGATATCCACGCCCACGAGACGCCACTCACATCTCATCTCCACCCTGTTTCCAGACCTTTCTTCCCTCCTTGGTTCCGGATTGGTCCCACTGGTTCATGTTTTATAATAAGTTCATATACTATGCAATTAGTTTCTAGAAAGATCTTAAGGGCTCCGTTTTGGATTTGATGTCCCAAGTCTGTCCCTCCTCTCCTGTCCCCTGAGTGGTCAGTGTTAACCCTTGTCATTCCCTGGTTGGTTATCTCCGCTGTTCCTTCCCCCCCGTTCTTCTGCCCTTAAAAACCTTTGTTCCACCCTTGGAGGGGGCTGTTCTGTTGGCTCCCGCCTATGCCGCGTTTCCTCCGTCCCTCGAGGGACGAGAAATAAAGCCTAGGTATAGAGCCACAAGCAGCCGGGCTCTCTCCTTCTTGCCTCTGCCGTCGCTCAGAAACAGCTACCGGCGTAACCTGCGAAAAGCCGTTTGCCACGCAGCTCCCTGCGGAACTTCCATCCGGCCCCTGTGGATCCAAGAACTGAAAGCCCCAGAGCCCACTGTCAGCTCTGAGGGCATCGGATCACATTGCCGCCTGCCAAGCTTGGGCAAGGAATCGGTCGGTGCGGCACACAAGCATCACTGTATGATGTGCCCCTGAAGCACTGCCTTCCCCTGAACCTGGGGAACAAAAGGGGAAGAGAATGATGACTTTAAAATATTTGCCCAGTTAAGGAGACAAAGGCTGCATGAATGGGACCTATACATAAAGTGTTTTGAGTTCCTCCCCAAGTGAAAGGAAAATGGAAGACTAGATTTAATGTTCGCCAAAAATTAATTTCTGTCTTCTTGTGTTCAGTGTAGAAAATTGCTGTGTACCCCCCTTGCCCGCCAGCTTTCACTTCCTTACCCCTTCCTGGCTCCCCAGTCACCTTGACTGACGTGCAGTTGCCAGTTGGTAGATAATGTCAGCTGGGCTCCATATGTTCTCCTATGCTTGATACGAGGTAAAAAACATCCCGATAGACCTCTGCTGGTCACCTGATGTTAGCCCAAAGCACATTAGTAGGTCCTCAGACGAAAGTTCTTCAAAATACCTAGGTCTCAATTTCATTTACTGTATGATAAAAAAATTTCAAGATGAGCTTCTGGGCTCTAAAACACCCCATTTCTTTGTTTTAAACATGTGTATTAATATATATTTTATTACTATTATTATTATTACTACTAGTATAACTTGTGTTAAAATAAGAAATGCTTGTTGTCTGTCATCACATGTGTTTCAGTTGCCTGAAATTTTCCTTCTTGTTCCACAAGAACTCAGAAAGTGCTTTAGACAGCTCCTGACCAAGACACAGTACAAGTGTCATCTTGTTTAGCTTTAATGACATTGCTCTGGGCAAGGTCAGATATTTCATATTGTTCTGTCAAAAAAAGAAAACATATAAGCAATAAGATCTGAAAGGTTTCAGGCCTCCTGGGAATCCTCCCTGTAAGCATCACTACAGCTGAGTCTCAACTGGAACAGCGACAAAAATATGTAGCAAGAGGAGCAAGCTTCTACAGCATAAATTTATATTTTCAATTATTTCCGAGACTTTAGAGTCAGAGAAATGTTTTTAAAATTTCTACTGATCCCTCTATAGAAGGCTACTCATCAGCACTTGAAAATTCAGAGGATTCTTCAACTTCACAAGTTCCTTATTCATGACATATATCCAAAGCCAGAACAAAGTAATTCTTATTCAAACAACTCAGTTAAGTTCCTGGAAGTGAACTAAGTTTTACAACTAAATCCCTCTACTGTGAGCCATGATTTCTGTATATTTAAGGTTTCTGTGTGAGTTAGTTGCTCCCTTCTTTCCAAGGACAGAAACAAGCTCCACTGAATCTTGGAAAGTCTACAGAAACTTTGCAGTTACAAGCCATAGAAGTTTTCAGCTGGTGTCTTGTCCTTCTGCTGGAAGATGTCAGACAGAAACATGCACGTTAAAAACTATTGAAAAACAGCAAGAGACCTGCTACAATTTGTCCTGTATTTGTTATTACAAGGATTTTCCTCAACTACTTCTCTATAATATCTTGCCAGACACAGTGAAGAACTGAGAATACACTGAATGCCAAAACATAAAGCTGAACAGTTCTTGTCACAGTACATTATGATATGATGATAGTGCTTTTTCTGAATTGTTCCATTAGAAAAGCTATTCTAAGGAGAAAAAATCCGTGGTTAGCAGTCAAAATATTAGGAAGAATTCTTAGTAAATGACGCCTTTAAAAGTCTACTAGAATAGATATGGAGATTGCACACGTATGGAACGAAAAAACCCCAAAACCAAACAGTACCTGGGTTTGACTGAAAGATTCAATCTACATTAGTACTGTATAGGCAAAGATACATTTTTTAGAAATATTTATGGATTTGGGCAATAATATACAGGGTTAAAGGTAACTAGAAAAATAAAATCGTAACTGAGGATACATGCTTACACTGAGGAGTATGAGCAGGCCCCAGCCTGATAATGAGAAGCTGTGGAAACATCAATCCAACTCCAGTCATAGCCGTTGTGTGGTCTGGAAACAGGACCTGAGACAAATGTTTTACTCGAGGTTACAAATGAGCACAGTGAATTTTAGAAACTCACACCACCTCATGCCCATGAGTGGTTATTTGGGTTATGTTCACTGGTTTTACAGATGCACAAGTCTCTGTTCCGTATTACCATGGCACCTGGCATTGAATTCAGAATCACAGATACTGAAGTTCAGTAGCAAAGAAAAATTGGATCCCATCAGACTTCTCTTCTACCTGCACATAACCTCTCCTTTCTGGAGAAAGAAAAGCAAAGCTGTACTGTCAGAGCCAGCACAATATGTTCTTGCTTGGAGAGGTACTGCAGGGTTGGATGCCAGGCAATCTACAGACACCATTCCTCTGCATCATTAACCCCTTGCAAACTCTCATGGGGGCACTGCCAGCCTGGTCAGGAGTTTCAGGGGTGTGAAACACTGAGGCTTGGAATGAACATGGCACTATCCTGGCAGAGCACTGTCCCACTGCTGTGGGATGTTTCAGGTCAGCCAGCGTGGCTGGTGCCCTATCATTGACCCTCTTCATTCAGGGTATTTCAAGTGAGGGGAATGAATCAGAATTCTTGTTATTACTTAGGGTCTGGGTATTTTCCCCATTTAACAAACCAACACCCTGTGTATGTGTGAATGGATTATGGTATAAATATTACGATGTCAAATCTATAGTTAAGTCATTGTTATATTTGTAGCAAAGTGTATTGAATCGCTTTGTAAATGTTCAAGTACTCAATGATTAAGTGCTGCTAGCCCCTTTTGCAAACTTACAGTTTCATCTGTATCCTTGGCACTCTTACCCCTTTTGCATTCCTAGCTTCCATGTAAATTGCTCCAAATTGCTTCTAACTTTATCACCCTATCAATGCTTTAAGTTATTTAGTAAGTAATAGAGTGAACCTTGCCATCAAACTCTGTAAGTCATATTTTCACAAATTCATATTAAACCCTGCTTTTGCCAATACCTTTGACAGTGTTTCTTTAAGTGGCCAAATCTCTCATTTATGACAAAAATTCGCCTCAGTAAACTCAAACAGGCCGAGAGGAGGATTCCAAGCAAGGTTTTCCACAGCTTTTCAATGAGCTTGTTGCTCATTTCTGAGCTGCTCAGAGGTGGTAACCAGCACCAGCTGCTCCAATGAGGACCTGCCTCCCTTCCCTGCACTGACACTTCCAGGAAATCTGGCCAGGACCATACCCAGGGAGCCCTGCTGGCCAGTTCCAGGGTTCTGGGGCTTGGTGGGGGACTCCCACAAGGGTCCACTGAAGGAAAACCATCTTGTCTGTGTACATAACTACATAGAGCTGCACGGGGCATTTGGAAAGGATTTTCATCTACCTTGGGACATTCCTGCTAGTCCTCAAATCTTAAAAAGGTGGGTTTCAACTTCGGCTTAAATATGCATTATGCATTTTATCAATGCATGTACAACACATACATATGATTTTGTATTTGTTTTTTTATATAAATATATAGTATGAACCTATACCTAACTATAGAATTGTCATTATTAATGGCTGATTCCTACAGAGAAGCAAAATAGGCATTGAGTGGATGCCTCATATAATTGTAACAAAGTTTTTCCAGATTTGGGGAGGGGGAAAAGGGGGAGAGGAGAGGGAAGGAAGAGAGAAACTGCATGTGAACATTTTTGTTTGGGGGGATTGAAGGCATTTAAGGGACCTTTACAAAAATCACATTTGAGAGACCTCTCGTTCATCTTGCAAATAGTACAAGAGCTTGCAGGAAATGATAATTATCTCCTACTACCACTTGCTAGTACACTATAAAATATTCTTTTAAAATATCTAATGCGTTGAGGTGTGTCAAGTAGCTTTTTCACCACATGATGTGTGATAAACAGGATATCTCTCGTAATCAGAAATCTAAAGCACGCGGGATGTAAAGTTTAAAAGAGCAGTGTTTTTCCTTAAATGAATGTAATCAATGTGCTTATTAGTTTGCTGCGGCAGAAGGAGGGAGTGGGTGGGTGTTTCAGAGTTGGCACATGTCTATTTGGCAACAGTGAATAGCCTGAGTGTTTATAGAGAGAGCTCTGTGGAATCCCTAGATTCTGCAGATTTTCTTACCAATTTCGTCTCAGATAATTAAGGATTTTAAATAATAAAAGAAAAAGTTAAAGAGGAAGTATGAGCTCCAGCTGGATCAAATAAAAAATAATAAAGAAGAAAGAAGGGTGTTTAAATTCTCAATATTGCCTTAAAACTAAAAATCAGCACTAAGGCACAATTTGGCTCTTAAAAGTAACTATGGAAAACTGGCACCTGCTTCCTCAACAGATCTCCTCCCTGGGTGTATCCAGAGATATATCTTCTTAAACTAGTGATTTTAAAAAGTTTCTACAGCTGTTGGACCTGCAAGACACAACCCATAAATGGGACAGGACTGAGCTAGAGATTTCCTGGTCCATACCTGGTTCATCACTTCACTGACACTGCAAGCAACAACCCTAATGTCTCGAACTCCTGCCCTCTCCTGCAAGTAAGGATAAAACGTTACAGCAACCCTAAAATGAAAAACATATGTAAGTTTGCACAAAGGCAGCCCAGTTGCTCTCTGGTCATGCCTGGGAATAACTATGTCAGACCTCCAGTTGGCCAAAGCTTCTCTTTCCTGCCTGAGGAGCAGGACAGCCGAGGCTTAGGCACAGCATAACCTGTGGGAGGGAACTTCTCGCTGCAACAAACCGGTCACAGTGTCACTGCCTTTCCATGCACACGAGAGCTGGCTCGGGCACCAGTGCTGACATCAAGGAGGAGGTGAAAACACAGAGAAAGGATATAATTCAGTTTTGAGGGATGATACCCTGCCACCACAAAGCAGTGGTCATTCATGGTGTCTCCAGCATTGCTAATGGCAGCAGAAACAAAAGGTCTGACCTGCCCTCCTGCCCCACCTTTCCTCCTTTCTGTAGCTCAGCCTCTCATCCTAGAAACACAGTTCTGTTTCATCTACAGTTCCAAAAAGCCAAAGGGCAGTTTTGAGCACCAGCTAACAGCTGTGTAGCCATATTAGGTTCAATAAGTCCCAAAAGCCTGTTGAACTGAGCCCTCGGGGGTCTTGTGGCAGACTTGGGGCAGGGAAGGAGGTAGCGCTGCTCTCCTCTGAGAGCAGCACCTCTGGTGCCATCAGACACAAGGACTTAGCTCAGGACACAGCACGAGGGCTGCAGCAGAAGCTGCAGGCTGCCTGTGAGCAGCCGTGAGGATGGACAGACAGAGCCAGGGTGACTGACATCAGCATGTTCATATCTGGATTCTCCTCTGAAAGCTTGGACACCGCAATGAGCTAAGCAGACCTCCTGTGCCATTGCCTCTGTTCAGGTACTAGCAGATTCCTGCAGCTCATGGCCAGGCAGTAAGCAATTTCTCACATACAAGCTCTGGAAAGG
This sequence comes from Dicrurus megarhynchus, assembly GCA_013399195.1. NCBI lineage: Eukaryota > Metazoa > Chordata > Aves > Passeriformes > Dicruridae > Dicrurus > Dicrurus megarhynchus. Next base: position 576,466 of record VXAD01009143.1, read on the forward strand.
AGCAGGAGCTGAACAATGTGCTTGCCCAGGACCATGACAGCTCCCTAACTGCAACTTTATTCTGAATTGTTCCAGTCTTTATAGCTAAGTCATAACTATAGCACAGTTACCAAATTAGCTCAAGGAATTACTTATTTATTTAAATTGGAAAGAATTACGTACCTTCCCTAGTTCTAATACATGTAAGTGTGTAACACCTGGATGCAAATGTGTTTGTGTATACATGCATATAATACACTGATCAAACACTACTTTATTATTAGGTGTTAATATCTGGTTGGCCACAATCTGTTTCCTGCTTTTACTGTGACTAAAGAGATTGATACTCTTGGGCAATGTATTATTTTGCCAGTTATATCAAATTAAAAGCTAAGTAACACCAGCAGCTATTCAAAAGAGGGAAAAATCTGTATGTAGCAAAGATGTTATATCTTATTTTGTCCAGTCAGTGACTAAATGAATTAGATGATTTTCAATAAAACAAAATATATTTCTTAAAATGCATACCTACTAGGTGCGCTTTTCCCCTTTTTTCTTTTTTTAATTTAATATTCAAAAGTTACACTGAGCCACTAAAACATATAACACCAAGGCTCTGTGTAATCTTAATTCACACATCACAGGTCTCTGACAGACCACTAAGGAGGCTTCTTCTTTTGTGAAGGAAGCTCCTTCTCCAACACTGGCATCCTCCTCCTTCCCTCAAAAAAGAAAGATCCTGTGTTTTTATACTCTCTCCAGGAGTCATGTTCATGCACTGGTATCAGACCCAATGGCCAATGCCAGTTTAAACTAATCTTTGCTTTAAAGCCACTGCACTGAAGCCTCCCTGCCTCAGAGGCATCCTCCCACCGGAGGAAACACTCTCAGGGATCCAGCAAGGGACCCCAAAAGGCACAGCAAGGCTTGCAGCTCTCTCAAGGCGTTCCGTGCTTGATGCCGTGTCCAAATGGGCGGTCACAGCTTCGGAGGCTTTGCCAGCTTTCGGAGCCTCGCCAGACTTTTCTGATCAACAGCTGCAGAGCATGGAGGAGCCTCTTGGCTCAAGACATTTCTATCTGGTGGGATGCAGAAGGAGAAGGGACAAACCTCCACCTCATTCACTCTCCAGTGAACTGGAAAATCTGCAGGAGTGCAGCCCATAAAGCACACTGTGCCATAGGCATTGACAGGAGTTCACCAGAGGGATCTTAAATCCTTAAAAACACAAGGACCTGATGTAAAGGTTTCCACTGACTTCAGATCAGGTCCTGAGTGTAGCACACAGTGGGATATTATCCTTAGGCAAGTGCACAACAACTGTCATCTGGAAGAGCCAGGCCGTGGAAAGAGGTGTTGCTCATCCTGAGCTGTGGGGTACATCCAAAGCCCCGTCCTGCATCCTTTCTCAGTACATATAGCATCTGGATTGAACATTTTAAACTGTATCCTTCAAAGCACTTTCCCAGCTATTCAGCTTTGGCAGTGACCATTTCCTCAAGAGATGTTGATTACCCCTACCATTTCCATGACCATCTATTATAAATAATGGCCATGCACAGAACTGTGTAGGTGAAGCACATTAATTTTCATACTGCTCTGTGATGGGGGCATGCAAAGCTGCTTCTTTGGGAAGGTCCCTCCTCCCCTCCTATTTTGATTTTTCTGCTTCTATACTCGATGACTAGCAATAAAAATGGGTAAACAGAGATCCAAGAGAAATGAAACTACATCTGCGGAACATTCAGAGCCAAAATACACAAGGTGGATAATTTGCATGCTGTATGTAAAAAGTAGTTATGCAGCTTTCTTCCTACTCTTTACATCTCCATAAAACATAATAATAGATTTCTAATTATACATCCAAATAATAGGCAAGCTGCAAGATGCCGGGAGAAAATTAGAAAGGGGGAAAGAAACTAACCAAAGGTACAGATGTAACGAGGGTAGTGACATTTCTATAAAGACGCTTTAATGGCTGTTAAGTAGTCATTTTGAAACAGAAATTTTTTAAGTGTCCTAATCGGAGTTTTCTTTTTCAAACAATTTGCTATGCAGTTAAGTGATGTCAGACTACAAGCTGCAATCTACTACAATGACCAAAGAAGAGCTGTTTTCACACCCATCACAATATAGAATTGATTCCTAAATTGGCTTTCTACAAAAGAAACCAATCAGATTTATGCCAAATTCAGGCAGTAGATGAAGTCTTGACTTTCGATGTTAAACATCTGATAAACTTTACACTAACATAACATGCTATATTAAATGAAAAGTTCCTTAACATAAAAATAAGCTCACAGTGGATCATGAAACACAGCCAGTGTCCCCTTTTTACTGGCAAATAAAATCAGCTGCATTGCTGTAGGGAAGGGGTATGACCTCTGCCCATGCACAATGTGAGAATTCCAGCCAGCAGTTCCTCCTTCCCACCGTGAAACCCTTCCCAAACTTAGTCCTGCCAACCTGACAGCAGCCCAGCTGGCAGGTGGGGGAGATCTGGAACCCCATCCTTCAAAAATGAAGGGTGATACCCCAAACTGTTGAAGCACTAGACACCATCACTGCATCAGTCAGTGCCACAGCTTCCACACTGAACAGCAATTCACCACCTGAGGTGGCTCCTCTCCTGAGGTGGCTTCTCTCCTAGGGCTTTGACCAACTTCAGCAGCTGGCAGGGTTGGCCTGGTGCTCTTGGAAGTTCAGTTGCCCCTGACTCTCCACAGCTGCTCTGAGCTGTTCTGCCTCCTGCCCAGTTTTTTTCATACTTTGCAGTATCTTCATGGGGCAGCTGTTGTGCACATTCCTGCTCTGAGGCATGAGTCTTCTTCCAGAGGGTAATGTGTATGCTTTGCTCACTCAGCCCATCAATACCAGCTCCATCAGCACACCTGATACAACCAGGTATCCCTGATGAAATAAGGCAGAGATCACCCAGAAATCTGGCTGCTAGAGAAACAAAGAAGCAAATGTTTTTCCAATGAAATTTTCTAAATATCGTTTTCCTTTCTCAATTTGCCTTAGTCAAATAAAATCATTAAGGGATCTTCGCAACTTGAGTAAAAATGAGTCTTTCAGCCTTGGAAGCATGACTTAGAGAAGAAAATAATCTGTCAGTTTGCTTAACTCTGAAATTAAACAGAGTTCAGAGGTACTACAGGGGGAGGAATTAGAATAGATCTCAAAGTGACTTTCTCACAGGGAAGGAAACTCTTTGAGGGAAGCTGACTGTTAAACCTGTGTGTCTTGTCAGCTCTCTTAGCAGAAGCAACAGCTACCAGAGATACCTCAGATGAAAGATACAGGAGGGGCCCCTGTGGCCTTGGCTAAAAAACATCCAAGAGATGTCAGCACGCATGTCAAGGTCTCACTAAAGAACACACTTTTTAATTCCTAAGAAATTAACTGCAGCTGAGCGAGGAGAAAAGCAAATTCCTCACTACCTTGCAGGTGATGTAACCTTTTACTAATAAAAGATCCTAGACGTCTACTATATGAGCAGGGGCAGCCCTTGTTTCAGCCTCGCTGGGGTCCCTCCTCACCAGAACACTACAGCTTCAGTGAGATCTTTCTGAGCCTCTCACAGCAAACCCAGACAGCAAACACACCAACAGTGTGCCTGGAACTGCAACACACACTGCAGCAGCTGCCTGGGGCTCTCCTCAGCTGTTCCCAAAGTTTATTTCTGGGGGTGTCCAGCTCGGGTTGAGCATGACAGGTAACACGTAGCAGAAAGGAGTAAGATCCTGACAGCCCAGCTGCCCTATGATTTTATTTGTGAGTTGAGCGAGGAGGATATTTTGCAACCATGTGCTTGCGTTCTCCTTTTGCAACGAAGTTGAAGGAAGCAGATGTTTTGTCTCACACAGCACTGTCAGTATTCGTGTCACAGCCTTCTCGGGCATTGTTGCTCCTGCCTAAGAGTCCTTGGTGATGATTTTGCTGGCTCACCTCACACTTGCAGAGATGGGCATGCTGTGCTCAGACCAAGTGTGAAAAGCATTTTATAAGACAGAGACACGAGGTCCTTTACAAAGCAATGACCTCTTCTTTCTCTGTTACGCAGTCTGTAACAATATTCCTATCATTTTATCATTGACAGTGGATAATCTATACTCATTCTTGCTTGGTGCAGTATTTTCCTCTAAAACCTCAGTTAATGTTATATGAATACAAATTTAAACAAACAAAAACATTCTGCTGGTATCTCCACCAGCACAAAAGCGTTACAGCTGCCACTGCCCACATGTGATCCAGCACTCAAGGAATTAGGTATATATGGCCAAAGATTTAGTGGTGCCACCAATCCAAATCCTGCAGGGCTGCTCTGGGACTTGAAATAAGGACTGTACCAAGACACATTGTGATTTTTTAAAATAATTTCTGCCCTGGTACTGTTAATGCAATCAATTTTTTTCTTAGCATTATGTCAGTTACAGCAGTTACTAATGCAAAGTGTAACCAGGCCAGCAGGAAAGTGTCAGGACCAGTTCTGGAACCAAGGAGAGTTTGCTTTTGTTGACTTCAGAGGCAAATCAGCACTTTCAGAAAGATTTAATCATCTTGTATCCCCTGTTAATGATCTCTCAGTCTCAAATTGCTTCTGTGCTGTACTAGTCTGCTCAGGACACGGGACAAGCACACACTGCTCTGCTGGAATTGTTTATTATGTCAGTATCATCAGCATCTGAATATGACATTTATTGAAATGATGAAGAAATAGTCAGGACACACCTTAAAGATTTAGTGTGTTGAGATGCATGGTGCCATGAGTGGAGCACTCAAGGTTTTCTTCCTTCAAACTGAGCAAGACCCCAGCAGAGCATCCATCACAGCTGATGTGGCTGGTAACTAGGAGAGAAATGGCAGATGGACTGGAAACCCACCAGAAAGAGTTCAACATTCGGGTATTTAATACTAAAAACTAACAGTGAAGGTGATTTTCTGACCCAGTGGCTGAGGGCAGATGCTAAGCACCATGAAGTCTAAACCCATTACTGCCCATTTGTTTGCTTGTTTTGTTCTGCTCCCACACTGTTTACGTGGGCAGGAACACGGGCAGTGATTTATGTTTACGTGTTTGTCTGGACACTCAATAAGATACCACAACCTATATCCACTGTGGGCTAGCACAGCATAAGAAACACATTTGCTTCCAATTCCATCCCATGAAATTTTATCCATATAAAATATCACTGAATACTGGGAAAATTAATTTCAACATTTACTAGGATTTTATGAAAACATACAGATAAAATGTAGTTTCAATAACAAATGTCCCTCCCCTTAGCCAACACCGATTTCTGGCATTTTATTTAAATAATTATATTTCCTATATTATGTATAGGTTTGGTATAAGATTTCTAAGGGTAGGTTTAGGTTGGAGATAAGGCAGAAATTCTTTACAATGAGGATGGTGAGAGACTGGAGCAGGTTGCTCCAAAAAGCTAAGGCTGCCCATCCCTGGAAGTGCTCAAGGCTAGGTTGGGTTGGGCTTTGAGCAATTATGTATAGTGGAAGGTGTCCCTGCCCATGGCAGGGAGGGGGGAATTAGATGATCTTTGAAGGTCCCTTCAACCTAAACCATTCCGTGATTTTTTGATGACTGGCACAATGTTACAATACCATTTCCGAGCTTCAAAGAGCAGCTGGCATTTCTTAGCATAATGGACTATTAATTTGAAGGTATTACTTACACACTGAAATTAGATTGCTGAAAACTAGTATTAACTGACATTCACCATTTCTCACTAGAACCTTTTTCTCTTGTCATGAGTGAAAAAGCAGTCCTGGAAAGACAATTCGATTAATACCCTTTTGAAACCCGACGCATTTATCCTCGTATTAACCCGTTGTTACCGAAGCACTGTTTCCGAGGAAGATGCCTCGTTTCTTTCCCAAGCATCCGCGTCCCACTCCCGGCCCCGCTCTCCGCATTCGGTTGCGAGCTGCGCCACCTCGTGGCACCGCGGCAGCACTGAGAGCACCCCGAGCTGTCCCTGCCGACCGAAGAACCGGGACAAGCATTAGGTATCGACGGCATGGACACGCTCCATTTGTCTCACAGGCAATTTGGGTATCTTAAAGCAAAAACATCAATTTGGCGGAGAGGGAAAAAAAAAAACCAAACAACCAGAGCCTGGATGAATCACAACATACATTGCCTGGAAAGCACAGAGGGCTTATTTCTTTTTGCCCACACTCAGAAAATATTTTAATGTTTAGTGTATAAGCACCTGTCACAGGACACTAAATTATCAAATCTTGTTGGCAAGCTAGGTTGGCCCACACTGCAAGCGTTCAAAAGTGAGACCTAAGAAGCCTGGCTTGAACACAGAAGCCAGGTGTTCAGGGCTGCTTCTCTCAATAACCTTGGAAATGCAATGGAGTAGGAGGCATGAGAAGTTAATGGAGATTATTCAAACTGATAAACTGATTCTACTGCTGTGCTGCTGTCACAAATGATGATTAACAACCTCGATAAATTTCCTTGTTTTGTTCTCCCACATGATAGTTGTTCTGATGTCCGCAAAAATGAGTAAAAAAATCGGTAGTTTCACCTTTTCATCAGCTCTAACACTACAGACATAATCTTTCTTAGTACAACTATTTAACTCCCTAACTCCTAAATGTTGCAGATGATTGAGAGGAACTTCATACAAATGAAAAATGAAAAAAACTCAAATTGTACAATTCTGGTTGGTTTTTCTTCTCTTTTAAAAATGTTTTTCTCTTTTGGTTCACTTTCAGATTTAGCTGGAAGTCTGATCCAGTAGCTATGAAGCAAGTGACCTAGCTGCACAGCACTAACCAGTATTTCTAGTGACTTTCCTGAAAAGTTGTGATAAATTCTGAAACTTTATCTCGATTTTTTTTTTACTCAATTCAAGCATCAAAGGCACAGCCATACTTTTTTGGAAGGTAAAACAATAATTCCTTTAAAACATGATGTAAGATTTTGCATGTTGTAAGTGCTGATATTCTGTTGCACTTGTAGCTTCTTGCCTAGTAATAAGGCAATCAGTATGGCCAGTAATGTGACCAAATGGATCAACTCTCATTTGAGAAGACACTAAGATAAAAATTCTACTATTTAATCTTCTCCAGAATCTTCTTCAGCTAAGACTTTCAAGACCATGTGCTCATGTTCTTTCATTATGTGAGCATGTCAAAAGAATCCTTAGGTACCTGTCCCAGCATGGATGAATGTTTTTATTACAAATCACAACTTCTACTGATACATGATATATTTTGCTACACACAAGCAATTCAGATTTAAATTAACAGAAATGCTAGTTAAGCCTTTCTGTATTCGCCTTAGTGTAAAATACCTCATGTAAAATCCCCATTTGTTTTTCAAAGGGACAGGCGAATTGCCTCAGCTGTTGAATTCAATTTAACCAGTTGCAGAATCTTCTGCATTGGAAGAGACCTCTAAATTCAGAGTCTGACCATTAACCTGGCAGTGCCAAGTCCACCACTAAATCACATCTCCAAATGCTACATCTACACAGCTTTTAAATCCTCAGAGATGGAGACTCTACCACTTCCCTTGACAGCCTCATCCAGTGCCTGACAACCCTTTAGGTGAACAAATTTTTCCTAATATCCAATCTAAACCTCCCCTGGCACAACTTTAGGCTGTTTCCTCTCATTCTATCACTTGCTACTTTAGAAAAGAGGCCAACAACACCCACCTTACTACAACATCCTTTCAGGTCATTTTAGAGTCATGTATTCTGATTGAGATGAACTACCTTAGCAATGAGGAATCCTACCCAAGTTTACAGAGTATTCTCATGGAACAAGCGTTAAAAAGAAGCACAGGCTTTGGGGAGAGGAATCACAAACATGTCAGTCAAGGATGCATACCCAGTTTCTGACCTCTGTTTTACTCAGCTGATGAGGTCTATTCACTTGCTGCCCCCCCTCACCCCTGAATGCTGCTTGGGAAAATAATGACCTGTACACATCACCTATAGTTGCTTATCACTTGCAAAGACCTGCTGGCACCTTTTGTGACCTCTGAGGTGTAGGTTTTGGCATGATCTACAGCAAATAAGAAGCAGAGCAGGTACTCTGGCACTTAAAAAAATCTGGCTGGGGAGAAAAGTACCGAAGTGTTCTAAATTAAAAGAAAGCTGGAAAGTGCCCTGTTGTTAAAACTGAGTTGTATTTTTCTGCTTTTCCTGGTGAGACGAACTTTATCCTCTTTTTTGCTGTGGCCCACTTCCTACAGGACAAATGAAGGATATGCTCTTCCTTGAAAGTATTTGACCTCTGTCCCAGGAAGGAAGTTGGCAATAAACCAAAACATTAAGCTTTTGGGTGAGTGCTGTAACCACTAATCTATTTTGGAAGGCTACAATTATAGACAGGAGGTGGGTAGCACTGTCATCACCTCCTGCTTCTGATTTTGAAACAGAAAAGTTATGACTGTATTTGGCAAAGAGTCCAATGCTATCTTTGTGCATTAGCCATATTCGGAACACGCCTCTTTGAACAGGCCCCTTGAGATTTAAGGGGTGGAGAAGAGTGTTCTAAAAGACAACTTCAGTTTAATCCCTCCAGCTCTTTCTGCATTTGGGGGAAGAACAGAAGAACTGACTCCTCCAGAGGATGATTCAGAGAACCTAAATTTAGGTACTTGTTCTGAATCACTCCCTACTTAACCTGGGGAAGCATCCTGGAGACAACTGACTCCACAGGCAAAGGTTATCCTCTGTGACAGTTCCTCTTCTCAACATCCCCTCAATTGTCAGTACTATTCTCACTGGCTTCTCAACTCCACCACATTTTAGGTAGGAAGTTGTTGCTTATCCTCAGATACCTGCGAGGCAGAAAGGGAGGCATGTTGAAGATGTCCAAGTACCTGGTTAGGAGCTGCCTAATTTCAGAATTTAAATTGCCAAACCATTAAACAAATAGACTGATTTTTATAAGTTATAATCCACCAAGAGTTTCATAAATAGTTACTGATTTCACTGGAGCTAAGATGTTAAGTTGGCACTGGGGCGACTATTTTAGATTTAGCATTCTGTCAAATTGTACCATGATTTTCCACAATATTTTAGAGTTGTTTGTTGTGTTTTAAACAGGAGACATAATAATTATAAAGGGAAAAAAAAAAGCCTTTATTACTAAATATATTCATACAACAGTTTTATATCATAAATCAGTATGTTTTGAAATTTTGGTAGCACTTTGTTGGTCTTTAAATGCTCAAGACTTATCGCTTTTTCCAGGTGAATTTCCGTCTGGGTCCCTCTTGACCAGGCTTTTTTCGTTCCTTCACACGTGGGTCAACTGTTAGTAATCCAGCTACAAAACACAGAAAAGCACCCATTTATTTACTTCTACTAGTTAATATTACAGGTATACTATCTCTGAGCCAATAACTTTTGACTTTCACTAACAATATGATTTGTAACATCTAGAGGGCGAAAGGTTCAGAACCACAAAACACTGAAAGGAGTGTCATCAGATCTTCTAACATTGTAACTTCTCTTTAGTAACTGAACTTCATTCATACTTTCTTTACAAACCACTAAAAAACCCCACACATTTTTTTTTTATCTACCCATATTGCTTAAGCCCTTAGAGCAGTGGTATCCAAACTTTTTTGATCATGCAGTCCTAACAGTATTTTTGAGCATGTACTCCCAAATATATGTATGTATTCATTTATAAACTATATACAGCTTGTTCTAACTGAATCCCAACAGATCAGTTGTACATTTCCCACTCTGGAAACCACTGCTTTGTGGTATATTTATATATAAGTACAAATACATTTATATATAAATATACTTAAAAGTATATTTAGCAATGTCCCCAACATGTTCAGCATTATGCTGATCTCAGTACAGATACCAAACTCATTACAATGTCTATTTACAAAGGTTTTCCTAGCAAGTCATACTTGCCAGTGCTGAAAAGGTACAGTCAAAGAAACTTGTTGCAAAGCATGAAGACAGCTTTGGTTTCATGGCTGGCAGTAGAGTGAAAAAAATGACAGCTGTTCTGCCACTAAAACAGGCAGGTAGGCTTGCTACCAGTCCAGAAAGAGCACAGCTAGTTAAAAGCTCACCCTGCATTTGCTGAAACAGCATGGGCATCTCATCACGGAGAAGCATCAAATCCTGTAGTTATCTAAATAAATTCTATCTTATCCTAGGTAACTTGTAAACACTAAATAATGCAAGAGAGGAAAGCAGCTCCCTCAGTTTAGCTAGTTGCATGCAGTGTGTTTATGCTCATTACTCTCTCTTCAAAGCCAACCCTCCAGCGTTTATGCTCGAGAAGAAAACTTTTTAAAACATGAACAAGATGCGACCAGCCAAGTAAAACAAACCACAATCTCAGTACCTTACAGCTCACTAATGTTTGATCCAGATTTATTTAGTAGTGAATACACATTCACGTTTTGTGATTCTATATTGAGGCAATATAAGCTGGTTAATAGACCTAAAAGAGGTCATGAACAGATGGAAAAACGCTTGAGAAGTCATCCAAAATGTACACAAAGGATGCTAGGAAACAAGTGAAAACAATCTATAAATAAATGCAGATCCCTTTCATACAATATACAAGGTTTCACTGGGATTATTTACTCAAATCTGATCCTTAATGATCCTTGTATTAATTCTGTTAATTACCAGAAACACATTAAGAAACATTGAAATAATTTCAATTCCTACCTTGCCTCATGAATTCCATCTCCTTTTCTGTCACAAAACTCCTTAAGGCTTTTGCAGAGGCTAAACGTATTGCTCCAGCCTGTGCAGATCTTCCTCCACCAGAGACTGTGCAAACCATATCATGTTTTCCAATTCTGCCAAGAAACTGGAAAGGGAACAACAACTGTTCCCTAAGGGGGAAAAAAAAAAAAAAAAATTAAAAGATTCCTGCGCATAAAGTTCCATGCAATGCACATTTCTTTCCATTGTATATACAAAAACATAGTTAACTTTTGGGCAGAGATCCAGAAAGGCATTCATATCTCATTCAAATCAGTAGGAAATTAGCAGCTAGGAGCATATTCGAACTGCCAATGGTAAATACTTTATGTTCAGTTTTACAACTACTTTTATTCCACTACTTCTCTATAAAAGCCAAGATCCATCAGCTCTGGATACTGAAACTGAGCAACCTCTCCCTCTATTCTTGAGCTTAAAAATCACAATATAAAATAAAAATAAAGGAATAGAAACTTCATGTCAGCCTTATGAGAAGTCTTCTCTATATCAGACTGTGCACATCCTCCAAAATCTGAAACTTTACATGAAGTGCCTCACCTTGTTTGCTTCCACTATGTTACTGAATGCCAGAGTAAATACACATGCATGCAATTTGCAAATCTCTTGGGAAACACTTAAAGAAAATGTTTATTATTTATTTTTAAAATAAATTTCAAGTCCTTTCTAAGTCCTTTCTAAAATTTGAGCTATTCAAACAGTCTGTGCTCTTGGTTTTTGCACCCCTTCCGAAAAGGTGAGGCAAGGAGCACAGAGCAAGGCTTGCCTATCAGTAAACTCCAGAAAATTAGGAGGAAATGCAAAACACGTTTTTATAAAACAGATAGTTATACAGAGACAAGGGCATAGAATCAACAGTGTGGAACACAGCACCAACCTGTAATTGTATGGCATTACTTTTGCTGGAATAATTTAAGTACAGTAAAAATACAGCATTTCATAGTGCTCTCACCTGTCCTGCAGCACTGGGAAGTAATGTAAAATGTCTGTTCCATTCACTGTAATTTTTCCAGTCCCGTTGTCATAAACTATTGCAGTAGCTCTTGCAGTTTTTCTTTTACCTTAAAGGAATGAAACCAAATCTTTCATGAGGCTTCAATATTCTACAGAACTTCCAAGTGCCCAAGTAGTTAAACAAATCTCAACACATTCATACAGTGCCAGCTGTTTGGTTTTACAGGCCGAAGTAACAAAAAAAAAATGCAAACAAAGAACAACTATCTTTCAATATATTTTAACCCATGTCTGTTAAATGGGGAAGAATTGTCTGTTGGGAGACCAATCTCCTTCAGCACAAAGGAAGCAATCATTCTGATAAAGGAATTATGAAACAAATAAGACATTATTCTTCATTTTGGGGGTGATGGGGCACAAACAAGACTGGTTTTGAACTTATTAAACTTGGTGGCTTTTCTTAAATCACAGGGATTGCATGCTCATCAAACTTCATTAACTACTGTTCTGAAGATACTAATGAAAATCAGTGCAAATTAAATCATGGTTTGGTACTCTCACATCTTTGTTATGTAATCTTGAAGACAACCCAGGTAAAGCAGAGCTCTCTAGCCATTTTGCCCCTCAAATTCTCTGTGACCTTTGTTCTTATTATCATCTGCTGCCTGCTGCATAATACCCATCATCTCTAAGATTCCTCTTAAACATACAGCATAAAATGAGTGTGCACACATGCTTTGTCCAGAAAGTCATCAGTCTTTCCTATACATGTTGTTGCCACATTATTTTTTCTATGCAACCACTCATATTGTTTTTCAACTGTGTGTCCCTCCAATGCAAATGTAACAGCCTGTGTTTAGAAGATACAGAGACCTTTATGGCTTTTCTCTAACATTCCCTCCATCTCAGTATGAATGATCAATATCCCATTATCCATCTCTGTCCCATAATATTCAGAAATTTCCTCTTCACATTTTCCTAGGCTGTTTGTAAATATCCAAATGCCTTGCTATTTATTCTTTGCAATCTTCCAAGTTCCCCTTTGCTGGACTGCCTACAAAAGTCAAGGTAAAGGTTACTCAGTAGTCTAAGCATGCCATTTTTATACTAAGCAACAACACTGTTACAGCCACGGAATTATTCATATGTGTTTGTGCTCCTGCAGTCCTCCACTCTTTTATGTTCAGCAATCAACTCTGGCCAAAAATGAAAGACCTTTTGTATCCTACAACCTGTAACACAAGGGGGTCCTCTCTACAGAGGTACCACTGTATAGAAATACATATAAAAACAGCTGATAAGAGTCTGGGCCAAAAACTTGTACTTTCTGACCAGACCATGTCTTAACTTGGTGCTCCATAACATCACTAACAACTATACATGCAGTATACATATACAAGAGCATATAAAATGAAGCAGTGATGCTTTTCAGCAGTGTTGTGCATACTATAAAGAAAGCAGTGCGAAGAGGAAAAAAGTCTGCATCATTACCAAACAAGTTGAAATTATTACCTTCCCCAGTGCTGAAGGCCACTCCCTGCTCGTTATACTTCAAGGGCTCAATCACCACCTTCTGCAACTGCACAGGAACTTTTTTGGAAAACTTCTGTATATAATTCTCCTCGATGTCAGCACATGGCAGTGCTACCAATTTTTGTAAGAGTTGAATAAATCTTGAATACTGTAAGACAACAAGACTTCATTAAGGGATACAAGTGTAATTGCATTTGCGAAAACTTTCTATTTTTGTTTAATGGATCTTTCTTACTTCACTTTTATTGATGATTTCTGACAAGATGACACTTTTGCACCTACATGCTGATTTAAGAACAGCATGAAGTTGCATCATTTTCTGTGTGACTAAAGACGCCTAGTTCTTTCTTCACAAAACAGTGAAACTTTACTTCAAAGCATAACCAACCCCTTTTTAATAAAGGATTATTCTATTAGAATGACGTTCATCTCACTTTTAGAAAGAAAACATTGGGGGGGGATGTCTTAATTATTTTATTATTGTTTTATCAAAATCGGAAAAGATTTTCACCTGATATTTAGTAAGTCAGCATATTCACTGATTTGGAAATAATTTTATTTCACTGAACTGAATCTCATAAATTATTATATTTCATAATATATACAAAAAATGCCTATCTATCTTTGGCTGTTCAAGCTGAGTTACTTTAATGTTTATGATTTCCTTTAAAACTGAACAATCAAGGTATTTAAAAATTCAAGAGACACTTGACTTAAAGGGCAACCTCTTGAAATAAATTATCCTTCACTACTGTGTGGTTCTCCTTCCCCCTTATACCTCCCTCCAAAGTTCTTCAACATGTGATTAAAGAGTACACACCACTGTGTTAACCCATTTGTGCCAAAAGCTGGGATGTCCTGTTACCAAGTGTTAACTGCCAGGAGCCCCAGACAGCTGTCATCAGATATAAAGGTATCATACCATCAAAAATGGATTTTTCATATAGCTATCATAACCCGATTTTTGAAGGTTTTTTTACTTACAAGGGGTTATTTAAAGTATTTGTTCTTCTCTCTGTTACCAGAGTCTTCTCTAGCACAAAATTACTACTTTCCTTGTAACTTGATAAAAGTCCTTGAACTCTGACATCACTTGAAAACTACTTCTACCTAACAATATGACACAGACATGTGGTAAAGCCTTTGAAGAGCAGAAATATGAAAATACAGAAATGTAGAAATTATAGAGACTATAGAAGTAGAAAGCTTCCAAAGTTTTCACTTTGAGAGTGCAAAGGGAAAAAACCCCAGTAGTTCTGATTTTGTTTAAGAATGTAAACACCACTGAAAATTTTGTTGCAGTGGCAAAAGCTAAGAATCTGAGCAGGTAAGACTGGCAGCTTATACCGAGACATTTCAAATATATTTAAATAATGTTCTTTACAATAAGCTGAGGCTTTGTGGTCTTACATGGGAGAGGCCAGTATGTAGAAAGGTTTGGTGTTGGTTTTTGGTTGGTTGGGGTTTTTTTAAGTTTATTGCAATGTACTTTTACAGATGTAGAATGTACTAAAACCAAGCAGTGAAGAACACCAAACCGTTTGGTTGTACAAGTAGACCTGGAACTTGGAGAGGAAAAATTGCCATTCCAAATGCAGGAGCTACTGAAAACGCTAAAGTCATAATGGCTTTCACTGTGAAGAAGACAGAGAAAGTCTCCTGGGTATTACCAGGATGGAGAATTTACAACAACTACTTCTAACTTAGACTTATGGACCACAGTCTGCTCAAGACCTTTTCACATCCCCCACAGACAAGGGAGCCATCACATGCTACTGTTCCAGATGACAAGTGAGTAAAGGGCATGTTTGCTGCTGTACGCTATTTTTGCAAAGCTGTTGTCCACAGGACAGACAAGATTGAAGAACACTGTTTCTAGGTCAGAAAACACTTGGGATGTTCAGACAAATAGTTACATTCTCTGGTACTGTCATATTCAAGCTTCCAAAAGCTGGCCACATAGACTGAATCTGCTCTTACAAAATCTAATGCTCTTCAGGGGACTGTAGGGAAAAGCTCTGAGCGAGAAAGAAGTCTATGACTATTAGGATGGATAGTCTTATCCCCAGAGATAAAGGACAACTCCAAACCTACAGAGTGACACAGTTTGCAGACAGTGAGGAAACTGCAAAACCCTCCTCTTTCCCACCATATTCATATCAAGGAGAATGTAACAGGAGGTATCTGTATCAAACCACAGATCTATAAGGCTTTGTGTCTTGTTTCTGATACTTGATTCTGTAGCCAATCACTAAGAAAAAGGACTCCTCATTTCTAATAAGCCCTCAGTGATTTTTCTATCATTACCATTTCATCCTTAGGATTAAATAACTCTGTGCAGGTTCACTGTTGTGCAAATCCATAGTGTTTCCCCATCTTGAATATTTACCCCTTCTCTAGCATTAGTAACAGAGGTTCTAGCCCTGTCCATTTTTCATCTGTAACTACAGAAAATGACTATTTCTTTCTATAATAAATTGTTATTATACCCCATTCCTGACCACATAATTAGATACCAAGGAAAAAGTGCTCTAGGTCTCACAATGTTATCAGGAGAAAAACTAAATTATGTTAGTAACAATGGAAAGTTAAGAGCTCTGTATTGTGCTAGATAAAAACAACATGAATGTGACAGTGCTGTGAACAGACTTCATCAGAAGACAGAAAACTCTTTTGAAGAGCACCTGCTTCTGCATAATACCTATCCAGCATCCAAAAACACACCCAGAGTCCATATTTTTAAGACACAAGCCTCCTTAAGATTCGAAAGATTAATTACTTACATCATCATCTGACAGTTTTTCTAACAACATTTCTTCCAATTCAATCTTAGTCAGCCATCTGCTGCCAGCCAGGTTTCTGTTTAAAATATCACATATATTCTTCCTTTAATTAACCATGCAATTAGAGTTACATCACAAAAGACCACACATACAGTCAGTCTTCGTTCAGAAATACATTTTCCATTACAAATGAATGCAGATCACATTCCTACAGTAAACATGCGAAGGCCTATGTTGATTTTAAAAGATCTGCCTTTTGAAAGGTATGGTAACTACTTCATGTATTGAATTAACCACATGAGCATTATGAGTATCAGTTATGCATTATTCATATTATTGAAGTCTGAGATTGAATTAGAGCAATACTGTAATAGGAAGTGATCTTCCCCCCAATTTAGGACTTACTTTTAAAAGCCTGCTGCCAGGAAAATTTTGGTTTACTAGCAGCAAAGAGCAAAATCAAAGGCAGAATGTTAAAATCAAATTATTTTGCCTCTGGTCTTTACTTTTCTGGTCAATATAAAGAACTGCACTAGCAGTAAGCATAGTGAAAGCACTAATGTGGTAGTGACACCCTGTATTCTATCTACTGTGTAATCTTGAGCTGCTCAGCACAGAAACTGCACTGATGATAGCAAAAGCCGAAATTTCTAAGAAAACAGCCTCGTACAGGGATGCTAACACAAAGAAAAACCAATCCTTGAAATAAATCTTTGAAATATATATGATATGAAGTGACCAACTAAACAGAATGTCACCATAAATATACATACCAACATTATCAGGTAATTTTAAAGCAAAGATGTAACTAGCTTCTTAACTCCTCAGGGATTTTAGAAACGGTGTTTTCAGCAGCATTAAGGAAGCTGTGATTCAGTAAAACAATCCTGAAGGTGTTTTTAAGGAGTACTACTTCTCAAGCATGTATTTTAATGCTTTTCTGAGTCAGGACATGAGAAACGATTATTTAGAAACCATACAGATTTTAACAATGATTTTAAAAAGATTCCAACCCTGACAGACTGAAGTATATACTTACATTTACATATTTTTACTTGCTACTTCTAATGAAGCTGGATAAAATTTCTTACATGTGAAAACCTATAAAGTTGAAGTAGTTCAGAGCAGGTCCTACCCTACAGTTAATATTACAGAATGTATCCACAATAGATTATTTTCTGAGAAAAAAACCCAAACCAAACCAAACCCCAACAAACCCCATGTCCCTCACACCAAAACAACAGCCCTTCCTACCAACCCTCTACCTACACTTAGGAGATAAATTATCCTATCCAGACTAATCTCAGAGGAAGTACCATATCCAGCGCAGAAAGTAAGTCTCAAAAATCCTTTAAATTCTCTGAGCTTTACAAACCTAATACAGAAAAAAACCTTTCATCTCTGACTAGCTTTAGGTCGTTTTTCACATCAGTAAATCCACTGGCTGAGCTCTGCAAGGAGTCAGGTTATTTTTCAGCAGCATACATCAAGAAACTAAATTCACTTGTTCCCTTGTCTGCTCAGAAACTAACATGAATCTATAATAAAACATTCTGTGGGTCACAGAATGCTATTTTTATTGTGAAGAAACATGAACTTCTGTTATTTAAGAAATGGAAATAATCTCAGCAAATTAATCCTTTCTCTTCCTAACATAAATAACAAATGGCTGAAATGAAGAAGTGACAAACCAACATGATGTGCTCCTGGAGCAACGCATAAATCTGGCTAGAGAATACACAGCAAGAACAAAGATAAAAACAACTTGGGACTGGGAAAAATGAAACTATACAGAAAAGCAGCAAATGCCAAAACCAAAACCTCCTAGCTGTATCAGTTTCTTTTAAACTTTTGCTTAATTTAATGTTCTAATATAAAATCCTTGCAAGAAATCTCAAAATAAAAAAATCAAGAGTAGTCCAAGAGGAACAAACAGCACTTAAAAAGCATATCCTGACTGTATGCACTAAGAAACCAACAGCTGTACATCTCCCATAGCTTCTGGTTGACATGGACCTTTTCTGTCCAGTGGCTAACTAGCTGAAGAGCTTGCTGTGCATACCAGAGAAGCTGAACAGAAAAAAGAGAAACTAAATTCAATTAATAATAGTGGTGATAACTCAAGAATTCCAGCCAAATCAGCTTTTTTAAAATTACTAGGTTTTGATGATTTCTGTTCAAAGTCATTAGAAGGAAAATTGTGAAATTAAGTATTTTGATAGTCTTCAACTTAAATATTGGTAAGTTAAAATATTCAAGAACTGTAATTAAAGACTATTAAATAGCCCAGCCTCAGGTCTTAGGATTTTTTCATCAGAAACAGTGTAGTTGGTACTTTAAAAGCCCTTGTTTCCTTATAAAAAGTTTACCTCCTTTTTTCAAAATGCGTTAATGAAAGACATAATTAGAAAAACTCATACAGAGTATATATATTTTTTATATATATATATTTAAAAAACCATTCATATATATGAGTATACATATGTTTCATACAGAAACATAGAATTCTGGATATTTTCTGTTTATTTTCAAATCACACTTCAGAAGTTTTATAAAGCAAAGAATATTGAAAAGAGCAGAGAGAGATTAAAGAGTAAGAGAAATAGGTGGGGCTTCCCCACTCCAGCAGTGAGAAGTGAGCACTCCACACATACCTGGTAAGACTTTTCAATCTGAAATTACCATACAAATATTACACAAGGAATAGAGCAAAAGTCTGAAAATGTGTCTGTGGAATAGAAGGCAGGTAGGGTGGGGAACTACCAGAAGTGCCATAACAGGATATGAAAGCACATTAAGAAAACTACTACCAATATTAATTCTAATTGGAAGCTTACCTTTTTTCCTTCTGAAGAGGAAGGTCTTCAGCTACCAGTTGGTCTTGGTGTTTCAGAACATTCAGAAATTTTTCATATGTTTCCTTAAATGTACATGGAAAAAGTATTTACATGGATTTTTAAATTTAATATTTAAATTTTGCTATTTAAAACTAAAGTTTATGTGGTTTTACTCTTCAAACACTTAAAATGCAGAGGTCAGAAGACAAGCAGAGCTCTGACAAAAAAAAAAATTCATGTGCAGTTCAAAATAATTGATTTTGAACTCTACAGTAGGTTTTTTTGCCTTCTTACATATGTTTGTAAAAAAAAAAAAAAAAAAGTTATCAACTGTATACAGAAAGACAATTACAGTTGTATAACGAACGCAACTCCAAAACAGACTGCACAATAATTTCATCAGTGCATTCAAATTTTGGCTTGACTTCCTCAAAATACTGGCAAGGTTTAAGACTTATTTAATTTCATTTGGTTAGGATTTTCGTACATGTATAAGTGTCAGATTTACTGGTGGCCTGGTATCAGTCAGAACTTCTTACCCTGGCATGTCTACATGGACAAAAAGTTGCACATTTACCATAGTCAGAACTTCTGTTCTTTCAGCCGTACAGATATACTTACTCTGAATTGTCACTATTTTTAAATAGTTTTCTCAAAATTCTTAGCTATGTTATTATTTTCAAACAATGGTGTGACTGATTTAGTACTTCAGGAAAAAAGAAAAAAAAAACAAAAGGAGAAAATACTCAAAGTCACAGTAAAAATATTAAAGAAGAAACATATTTTAAATCAAGTATTTTTAGGGTTTTTTTTTCAGTTCAAAAACTTACGGAGACTACTTGTTCTAAAATATAACATCTAATACTCTGAATTACAACAGTGATTCAAATGCAAAGTTAAGCAGGAGCATTTTGAGAAATAAATTATATTGAAACAACAGGACAGTTGTACTACAACCAAGTACTCTTATGCCAAATAATGTAATTTATGAGTAAAATAGAAAGCTTATAGTCACTTTCCTATCCCGCAGTAATACGAGTTTTAGCAAATGCTAGAGAAAAACAACAGTGTAAGAATTAGTGGGGACAAGAAACAACGGTTTGGGGTTTTTTTATTTGTATGACTTACATAAAAACAGTAAAGGAAGAAGGGTGAGACAGCTCTGTATTGTCAGATATTAACTAATGAAATACTAGTTCTTAACAAAAACCTGGAATTTATAACAGGATGCAGTGACATTTCTGCAACAGCTTAAAAATAACCCCAAAATAGAAGCCCCTTGCTTAGTTATAAACACCTACTGTTCAAGCTGATTTTTTCACTAATATAAAATACACCTGCACATACACTAAAAATATTTGTACTTAAAATGTATGAACAAAGAACAGATTGTTATCTGAGCTGCACTCAAAGCATTTAAATAGGGACAATTCACTGAAGTCTCTGATGCAGGTCACTGATGACATTTTTAATGGCACAGTGGAAAGAATATTTTTTAAATAATTCCACAGTTAAAAATCTTGAAGTACAAAATCATTCACTTTTGAGACAGCATGAGAACTCATATATTATAGTACTAAGCTTTTCAGAAATCCTCTATTTTTCATGAGATAATTGTATCAGATAGAAACTAGGAAAGATTTTCAACAAAGTTTATTTATCCTCAAACGCAGGAAACATTACACAAAAGAAAGAAATCCTATTTTCAAGTCTTTCCAAACCTCACAAATATAACTGTATGCCTCTAAGAAAACAATATATGGTATCACTGCTGTGGGCAAGATTTACATCACATCACTCTCATAACCTTAACAACTCCACTCAGAGCTAGCTATTAGGCTTCAAAAATTATCGCCTATACATTAAAAGCACATACATAGTTGGGGTTAGAGAGCATGAGGTGTACCTGCACCAAGCAATGTTTAGGCATCTGGAGTTCAGACATGGAAAAGAATGAGTATGGAAGCTTCTGCTTGGGACTGCAGAGTGAGGGAAGAGAAGGGGAAGGAGGGCTGTGGCTGTCCCTCAGCAAGCTGCAGAGAGCTCAGCTGGAACAGTCTTAGAGATCGATTCTGATGAGCTCCGTGAGTTTCTGCATTTGGAAGAAGTCAAACCAGGCACGAAGATGATATTTTGGTGTCAGATGATTAGAAGAGGTACGGGGTTATTAGGTCTTATAAATACGAAAGGAGGTTTTTCACCTTACTGCTACTTTTGACTTAATTCTTGCCTTCAAAAGGCAGAGGGTATCACCATGCTACCCGCAAAAGCAGTCCCGTCTGCCTCCTCACAAACACCCATCCTTCTCCAATACATTCTGGCATACATATTTATGTATTGGTATGGTCAGCAAAAATACATCAACAGGAGCTCAACAAAAACACAGCTACATCACAGTTCCTTAAAAAAGGACATAGGGAGGTAAACACAGACTGACTACAGTCAGAACTGCTTCTAAACAGCAACTGAAGTATTTTCAGGTAACATGACACAAGTTAAAAGAAGAGTTAAGGATTTCGTCATATTTGGAAACTATTGATAAACACAGGCAAATAAGATATGGGTTACCATCCACCACATTTTAGCCTCAGAAATTAATTGTCAGTTACAATGACAAAAAGCTTTAGAACAGTTGCAACAGTACGGTTTTCCCTGAGACCCTCCCTAGGTATTTCCAAAGAACACCAACACTCCACAGCCCGTTTAAGTTCTAAGAATGTGCACTTTTAAGAATTAAAATGATCTCTCTAAACTGTTCTGGTTAAATTACAGCAATCATGTCTATTCAGACAAAGAACCCTTTACACAGGAGATGAAGGCAAACAACATTAAAAAGTAGCATTTTAAAGTAGTTCCAAGTGTAAGAGAAATGTTAAATATAATTTCCTACATATTTCTGGCAATGAAAGTGGACATGCAACTCTTATGAAATTTGGGTCTGAAGTACTAAAAAAAAAAAAAAAAAAATTGAGGCATGTATCTAATCTCTGTATAGAGATGAAGCCAACAGACTGAAAGAACCACTCACGTGTGAAGTAAAGTATGTGGATGAGCCTTTGCAAAATCAGGAATCACATGTAATGCCCAATAATTTATCTGACAAATCTTCACTCCCCAACGGCTAAAGAAAGCTTCTGAAGACACACTTGCTTTTTCAAAGCTGGCAGGTGAAGATTTTACTAATCACTTGAGGATTCAATAGTCCAATTCATGACTGTACACATCTGTGTGTCTTGTAAACTCAGCTACTACACAATCAAAATAGCTGATTTTACAAGATCGACTATGTACTGAAATGCTTCCATTTCTAATAGAGAGATCAAATTTCAGATCTCTACAAGGACACTTAAAATAATAAAAAATTATTTTACTCTGCATTAAAAAAATAGGGAAGAAATCAGCAAATGAAACCCTAAAAGAGATTTTTACGTGGGGAAAAAAACCTATTAACATTATAGTTAAAATATGCTGCAGAGCCCACATTTTACTTGGTTTGCACTTTATTTTGTTTCTTCTGTTTTGAGTTTAGCATACACTTTGAGGGGTTTTAAGTTTTGGAGTATTTTTAAGAGTTAAAATGCTCAATTGTTAGAGCATTTACCTCAATCCACAAGCCCTGATACTTCTAAAAAATTACAAGAAGCATGATTATATGAAATTACTATTTTTCTATACACAATGGTATGAAGATACCATTTTGTCTTGCTCTGCACATTACAAAAATGATATTATTTTAAAAAACTTTTAAGTTAAATGATGATCAAATGTACTATCAAACATTTGTGAAATTGTGTTTCATGCAATAAACATTCTTTTGTGTATCAGAAGAAAAATAAATTGTCCTTTTCCTTACAGCTAAACTTTATTCAACAAGCTGAACAAAGACAATAATGCATGTAACAAGTATCTTGCATGATAGTTCATTTCATATTGAAAGCCAGACATGCATATTGGCAATTATAATACATACAAAGATAGTTTCTTTTCAGTAAGTGGATAATACTATTTATTAGCACTAACTAAACAATAATGCTATGCCCAGTTATTATGACTAACAAGTAATAAAATTCAAGTTCCACATGAGCCTATGTAGTAATTAATGGCATACAAGTTTAAGCTAAATAATATGTTTATCTGGTTTATTAGATTTAATGTAGCAATTTAAAAGCCATCCTCAAATGGGATTGATTACTTCCACTAGACTGTATTAACATACAACTCTTTTCTGGACAAATTAATTAGCTTTGAGACTTAAGAATACATTTTCTTAAATACACATTAGTTTAATAAGTGGTTAAAACAATGTTGGGAATTTCATGCAGATTTTGGCTTTCATTTGGCCGACTTAAAAAAACCCTGTTAAATCTCACTTAATGGATTTACATTTATAGAAGCCTATTTAATGAAAATATTCAGAAACACTTGAAGAACACTCAAGTATCCTATACTAATGAAAAATGCATTTGTCAAGGCCATTTGGTTGAAGGTGGTTGCCACACTCTCAGAAACAAAACGCGCACTATCCTTTCAGAGATTTCCAAGGCAAGCTTGCATACTCTAACTGCTAGGAAGAGCTAAAAATAAACTTGTGCTCCTTGTAAAATTTGTAATTTCTTCATTATGATGGAATGCAACAAAACATCTTGCCCTTGGGTTGCTCTGTTTCAGCCAAAACAAATGCAAATGGCTTGTCAGATGACAGCTGTTTGATAAGGCTCCTCTACAAGACCTGCATGCTTTACTTTTTTCCGTGAAACTTGGGATGAAAGGCAGAAGGCAGGAAGAGAATTAATGTAGCATACAGTCTAAAGGCAATGCTACAACCGTGATTAAGTAGAAAAGTTAAAAGGCACAGATTTTCCACAGCCTTGCTGCGTGCAACCCATCCGTGTAACAAGTTGACAGGCCTAGCGCGTCAGCTCCATCATCCTCTCCGACAGCTAAAACGCAGCATTGCATCCCTTTTCAGAGAAAATTTGCGTCTGCACCATGAAGCGTTGTACATTATTTCTTAGCACTGCAGGGGGCTCAAGTCCATATGGAACCTTCACAAATATTACCACAGATCAAACCAGCGGCGTTTCGAGGCAGATTTGACATACCTATTTAAATGAACAGCAGGGGTCCTCGGGCTGCCTCGGGCTGTGCAGGAGAAAACCTCTGTGGAAAGCCTACGCTGCAGCTTCATTACTCAGCAAAGACACTCTCTACATTTATCATTCATTTCATTTCTGCCAGGGCAAGAAGCTCATTTGCCCAAGGTCAACAACAACAACAAAAAAAAAAAAAAAAAAAAAAAAAAAAACCAAGAAAAAAAAAGTGGGGGTGTTTTTTATTCTCCCAAAGAAATAAATGTACCTGACAAGAGGGGATTTTGTCCTTTGGGTACACAGAACGCAAATAAATATCAGATCATTCTAATAAAAACACTATACTCAGTAAAGCTGTGCACTGAAATTGTGACCATAAAGTTTGTTTTTCTGACAACTGACTAACCACAGAACTAACTTCTTAAGACCATCTAATGAGGAAACAAAATCTGACATGAATATCCAATTAAATATTTCTGTATTATTACATTATACATTATTAATGCTTTTGTCTTCTATAAATACATGTAAGAAACATGAATGTCTTTCCATAGACTCTTCTAATGATGAAGATAATGCTTGTGCCACCGATGGTCACAGATATGAAAGGTCTGTTCATAACCCATGTTAAGACTCAGGGTCTAGTGATGTTCTATTAGATACAGCTTTTTTCATAAAGGTAAAAGATGCAGATCCTTTACTCCTGGAACCATATTAATCAGAAAAAGCCTTAAGTTTGCATGAATGGAACCATCTTAGAAAAATCAATTAAGCAGTTTAAATGCAAATTTTCTTCACACTAAATGTCAGCACAAATAACATTTCCTATAGCTTTGCCCTTCACAGAAGAAAAAAACCCCTAGTTTTTATTCTACAATGAACTTTGCTGCAACTAGCCATCTTTGTTGGATGTGCATTCTCCACTACTAATCTTTTGCTACCAACTAGACAGAGCCTACAAGAAAGCGTTCAGACTATTCAAATCCAGTCCATAGCCAAAACTGTTAAACGAACCAAAAATCAAAGGAGGAACTATTATGTAGTGTGTTCTCTTACATGTGATATAAAAATGCTCAGAATAAAGAATATTGTGACACAAAAATACACATTGCATTTAGCTTCAGTGGTGATATTATGGCCTACTGTGAAGACATAACTAAACTCAGGAGCTCCTGAGTGGCACCTCTAGAATAACATGCACTTGATGGGGAGCTGACATCATTTATTACAGATAACATACTTACATGCATTAATGAATAATATGACTGCTTGCCAGTATAAAAGAGGAAGTGAAATGGCCGGCCATCTTCTCCCCACTGAATTTCTAAGGGAAAGTAAGATTAGGCAAGAAAGCAATATACAATCACTAGAAAAAAAATCCCTTGCATTTAACTGCAGTTATAAACTTCTTTCATAATACTGATTGTCTTTTTAAATATTAGAGAACAAAGACATTTTAAAGGTGTTCAATCTGCCTGGAAATCTAATGATTTAGACCATCTTTTTTGAAGCTTATCTCCATCTGCAATTATAATCAAATATTTAACATTACAGTTGTAAATATCATTTTACATGAGGAAATCCCTCATGTACATCTTCAACTTTAAAAGACTGTATAGGTGGTATTATAAACAAAAGCATACATCTTAGAGCAAAAAGAAGTACAAAGTAAGAGACAACCGAAATCTACATTGAAAAATGAAAGAAGAAAGATTAGCAGCTCTGGAAAACAGTGCTACAAAAAAGAAGGTTTTTCTTACCATAATACATCTAAGCTAAACTAAGTTTCTGTACAATTGTCTTTTGTGACAACAACCGTATTCAGAACTTGGGTGATTTTAGAACTTGTTCATATTATTACATTTGGGATATTTAAATACAAAGACCTACCCTATAGTTTACATAATTAGTTCAGCAAGAAAGCAAATGTTCCATATTAATTCAGCACATCCAGTGTATTTTATTCATTACAAAATGTTATTTAAGGACAATAAATTTCAACTTTGGAGGAAAAAAAAAGGCAAACTTATATAACATGACAAAGATCCCTTCCAAATAAAGAAAAATTACAAAAATAAAAACCTGAGAGTTTTTAACAAATTGAACTGTAGAGAAAGTCCCAGTCATTTTATCCAGTGAAGTTCAATTAAAGCTATCTATAAACTAAAGGCAAAGATAAGACTCCAAAAACCTGTCCGATATGCACTATATATACTGGACTGGAACATCAAGATATAATAGAGCAGAAATTGAATATAAAGATGCAAAACTTAGCAGAAAAGAAAGAATACAGGGGACTTTTACCCACATATACTACGAATGGACTGTGTGATTTTCCATGTATGCAGCTGTGAAAGCATATTTTGTTGAAATTACTGTTCAGGGAACATTCTAAAAATTTAAGTTTTTGTACTTCAAAGTTATCAAAGACGCAATACACAGACAAGACAAAGCTGCCTTAAGAGATATTTATTGAAAGTGTTATTTTTAGATGTAAATACAAAACTACACATTTATACTAATTTGTTCTTACAGTCCTCAGGATATAGCTAGCATTTCAAAGAATTCTTTAGGTCCTGAAAGCATACAGAATAGTAGCTTAGCTCTTCCATAAAACAGCCTTTGGATTTTAAAATTGCTTAATGATTAACTCTCTCCTACCCTTTCACTTTCTACTTTTTTACTTCACAATACAGGGAAGTTAAAAAATAAGGCATGATACCATTTGAAAGCTGAAATTCCAAAATTCCAGATAGTTTAGACAGCTTTCCAAAAGACACAAAGTCCCCCAAAAAACAAGTATCAATTATTCCAACAGCAGGAAAAAGGAAGGAAAATTTTAAGATTTTAATGATAATCAGAAGTGATCATCTGTGACTTGATAGCTCAGTGAATGTAGAATTTCACACCCATGCTACTAGTTCATACCAAATATTAGTCAAAAATGGACAACAGGTTTTGACACTATCTTTTAAATGTTCTATGTAAAATTAAATTGCTGATTTTAGTGAACTGACCAACATATTGGTGTATCACTGACAACTGGGACTTGACACGGTGTCTCAGGAGCAAGAGCAAAGACAGTATGGAGAGACATGCAGAGTTAGGACTTTCAGGTCAAAGAACTGATTAAGAGAGTTTCCACTCTATTTTTTCAACAAAGTCAAAACTGTAATTTCTAATCTTCTAGAGGAACAAAGTTACAAAGAAAACTTTTGGTTTAAAATAGTATTAATGAATATTTTATGGGGGTGATAGCTCTGACAAAAAGCTACTGAATTTAACAGAAGGTTTTCCCATGACTTCAAGAGATTCTACACATCATTCTACTTATTGCTTATTTTTAAACAATGAAAAACATTTATCTTAGTCAGTTAACACCATTTCTGAGAAGGTCAGTGGTATTCCGGAATGGACCAATAATTTTTATCCTAAAACACAAAGTATCAGAATAGACTTTTAGTGCTCATGTCTTAGAAGTCATTAAGAACATAGAGAAAAGAGCCAATCCATAAAAATAAGAAATTCTCCATATATAACAATTCTAATACTTAGAAATAATAAACTAAATATCTAAGAACACTTACTTCTCTGCTCTGGAAAAACTTCAGTAGGATGCTGTAAATAAATAAACAAATATCAGCAAAAGGAAAAAGTACTCAAAATATCACATTACAGTTATTCAAAAATGTAACGAGAAATCCTACCTTCATCATAGGTCTGGCTTGTTTGTCGAATAAACCAGAAGGAAAGAGATAGGCAATAGCTCTCTGAAAACAAGAAGAACAATCTTGTGACTTTTTTCCCACAAAAGCATCATCAAAATGTTTCTTACATACTTTTTTACAAACAAAAAATAGCAGAACTTTTGTACAGTAGGCAACCAAATCAGTTAGAAAATATAACACATATGTGATGTGCTGCAAAGAAAAGCAGGTATTTTCCTCTGGAATCCTCAGGAGAAGTAAAACCTCATTCTGAAGGCTGTACTCTACTGCATCAGAATGAGTGAACTTTCTTCTGCCAAGTTTAGTTTTCATAAAATGCATTTATCACAACTTACCAGAACTACTCAAGTGCAAAGACCACCTTTATACACAGTGATTTTCCAGTAAAATTTCAAGTGCTGTGACTTCTAGAGGAAATCACAACACTTATCTATTTATCCTTCTGAAAATATCAGTGCTTGTTAACAGTGCCTACTGACAGACCAAGCATAGAAATTTTATTTAAAGCAACAGGAAAAAGCCAAATTTTAAACATTTGGAATCCCACTTTCTACAATTTCCAGACATAGTTTCCTCAAGTCTAAAAAGCCATGTTTGTTGTGGCAGTAATAGATATTTTACATAGCCTAAACAAGCATTTCATTGATCATTACATTTGGAAACAACTGTGAATCACTAAAATCTGCTGAACTTGAACTAACTACTCAAAGAAAGACTCAAGTGACATCTTTTTTCTTCCTTAGATACCTAAAGGCTTGCTAAAATACTTTAGAAAAATGTATGACATTCATTACACACTCATTGTTTACCACTGTTTTCACTAAGTACAAGGTGCATACTTTACCTTTTCTTAACCAATATTTACCAGTATTTATGTGATGTATAAAACGAGCATTATTTGCCTCCAACAAATGAAGTTACTGTACCACTATTCCACACCATTCTGGCAAAATGTAAGGCAAAGCACCTTACACAGTTAAGTCCTATGACACACATTTCTGTTCAACACCATCCTACTCTCCCTCTTCAATGTAACTAAACCATAATTTAATGATGCAAAAACATACATTTGTCAGAGCTATTTATTTTCATTTGTTAAAAAAACCAAAAACAAACCAACAGAAAAAGCTAGCCACCAAAAGCTCCCAGATGTAGGAGTCTGGCAAGTGTAGCCAACTTCAGACAGTGGGTGTAGAGCTTCAGACGGAGATCTTGTGCTTGTACAGTAAAATGGACCAACCAAATAAACCCCTCTGGCAGTGGTCTCATTTATACTTCCATTAGACAATACAGAAAAGTAGAGTTACATTAAAATCTGAGTTTAAAATTTTCTCTCAAGAAGAATAGTTCTTTGTTAGTTAGGCTACCTTAGGGCTATTACTCGCTGATAATTTTTTCCATAGACTTGGAGTGGTTTGTCAGTGCTTCAATGGATTTAATATGCATGGAGTGTAAAAAGAGCTAACCTATTACTTTCATTAATCCCCTACTGGCATTCTGAACAGAAATTTTCAGAATTCTGAAGCAAACAAAAGGCTTAACTTGATTTTATAAAATGGTAATTTTGTTTCTCTTAGTGACTACTGTATTCCCATTTGTTAGTCAATGGGCATTTTATGCATACACACAGTAGGTGAACACCTATTTATGAACAAATGGGGATTAATTATGATGACAAGAGAGAAATCTGCTGTGAGCTAAATGATGTTAAACCAACACCTTATATATTAAAAGAAATTATTACAGGACCCTGAGACTGACTGTGTGTGTACTTAAGACATAATCTTTACACAAGCACTTCCAGAACCTTAGCCAAAACAGTTACTCTAACTATGGCACCTTAATAAATGCCAAATATAACAATTTAACACTTACAATAAAAAAAGTAGCTGCCATCTGAGACCTTCTACTTCTTGGAAAGTTTATTTTATTGCTAAGTGTATACTCTTGCCTTTCATGCTACAGCATGAACATATCCTGTATTAAGAAATCCTAACATCTACTCTCAGATCTCCACACAACTAACCAAAGAAGAATGGCTCATTTTATAAGTTTATTTTCTTGTTGCTACAAAATGGAAAAAAATAAGAAGTCTTTCTGACTTCTCTCTTTTTATGGAAATGTAATTAAGGATGAACTATCCTGGAATGCAACAGACTCCAGTTCAACTTTATACAGAAGTTTCTTCTTAATTTTACACAGCTAAGTCCTCAGGCTGTACTTTTACCAACTACATAGCAAGTCAGACTGCCTCTTGGGAACTTCATCTACAGAAGCTGATTTTGTCTATGCAAATGTTTCATTTTTGTAGAAAAGAAATATTTTTTTAAAAGCCCTGTACTAGCAATATTAAAAGATGGTGGA
This sequence comes from Dicrurus megarhynchus, assembly GCA_013399195.1. Taxonomy (NCBI): domain Eukaryota; kingdom Metazoa; phylum Chordata; class Aves; order Passeriformes; family Dicruridae; genus Dicrurus; species Dicrurus megarhynchus. The sequence goes on from VXAD01009143.1 coordinate 606,491, forward strand.
TCAATCTGAGGAATTACATCAGAATTAGTCTCTCCAAACTGCAGCTGAAGCACATAACCATGAAATTATTTCCCTCAATTCTTTTTAAAATGTCTTCAGATATGGAACACAGATTTCCTGTCAGGAATCTCCAGGTCTCAAACTAAAATTCCATAGAGAATTAATTGCACATTCTGCATTTTCCTGAACAGAAAAAACAGGTGAATGTCCCTCTTAAAACTTTATAATCAAAGTGTAAATGCTAGCAGTAAAGTTCCCAAGAAACCTTTTAGTTTTAACTGCAGTTTCCCATTCCAGAAGTGGTTTTCACCTCAAGGGTCCTGGCCCATACCCTTTTTTTAGTGCTTATTTAGACTTGAACTCCAGATTAAAGAAACTGTTGTGCTGAATATGAAGAACTACTTTCTCGATGTCATCATGTTAGCTATGTAAGATACATTCACCCCACTCTAGACTCCACGGGTTCTGGGCTGCTACTTCACATTCTATTTGTTAAATCACACTGTTGCCATTGTCTTTGGAAACAAGCCACAACTTCCAAAAAATGAAACATCCATAATTATTTTCAGCAGAATCAGAATTAAAAATCCTGGTACCTAATAACATGACAGTGTTTCCAAAAATAATTACATAAATTACTTGAAAAAGGTGGAATGGGTATAGTCTGCTTCTGCTATGAGTTACTAAAAAAAAATTTAGTCATGTCTTTTAAGGATTTGAAAGTCTTTGTTTTTAAATTTCACTGTTGATCCACACAGAGAAAAAGAAAATACACAGTAGTCACATCTTTAAAAACAGCAGATCATAATGAACACGTGAGTAACAAGATAGTTTACATCTGACATTTCTTAAACTGCACAGTTGGTAAACTAAACTTTCCTGTACCAAACTAAAAGAAATCCTGTTATATCATCACTTGTTGAGGGACCAGAAGAGTCAATATACTGCCCACTGGACCAAAATGTCTTTCACTTGCAGCTTTAAGTTTGAATTCAAGCCAGTTGGAATAACCAGTACAACCTTGCATCCCTATTACGAAAAAATAAACCAAAACCAGAGAAATCCAAAAAATCTGGCAGTCCTTTAATTATATAATCTGTCCAGCACTGCATGTGCTATGTTGTGCAAATTCAGTGTACCTGACACACCCTCAACCTTTCCTCTTCCCTGCGTGTGTTGCACACCCCGATGTCTGATCCTCCTTCCCTTCCTACCATCTGCCTACAAGCCAAGAAGTTTTGTTTGCTCACTTCTTCAGAGACTAACTCTGAATCAAACAAATTCAGCTGGGTCAGTAAGAGTTACTTTTGCTTTTTTTTCCCTAACATCTTGAGAAACTAAGAATTCAATACTTTAATTCAAATAGAGTTGACTGAGTCATATTGGGATAGGAGACTTCAACAGTTCAGTTCTTAAATTGATCCTGCCCAAGTGTCTTTCCACATTTTTATTGAAGCTCAAACACAAAACATTCCACTAATTCCCATTGCTCAAAACATGTGCAAAAATAGTTATCTAGGTAACATCCAGTGAGGAAAGATATTTTATGGAAAAGGAAAGAAGAAAGAAAAAAAAATTTAAAAAAACCAAACAAACACCACCTCTACCTTGAGACTCCTTTGCAGCAGCACCATTTTTGGCAGTAGGCTCAAGAATCCAGCTCATTCCTTTTTAAATATATACGAAATTTTAATCATCAAAACACTGAAGTGAGAAGTGACACTTTATGCCATAACATTTTAATGAAACACCTGAGCAAAAGCTGTTTCAGCTTCTACTCCTCAGCTTGATCACACGAGAGCCACTTCCCTTCTTAAACTGTGCCTCTTGAATCACATCATTTAGTCACTGTACTTCATCACCTCTCAGACCGAGATGTTTTCTGGAACAGCTGTTTTCCTTCTAACCACACTAGCAGTATTCTTTAACAGTTTTCAGCATCCAAAATCCAGAATACCTGGGGTAAACCCAGGAATGTATGAAATAAAAATGGGACATAAAATGTTAACTGAATTTTTTTAAAAAATTATTTAACAAGACAGAAAAGGTTAAGAACAAAACAAAAACACCAAAAAAAGCCCACCAAAAAATCAGTGATGCAACTAAGTTTATATTGCAGAACAAACCCTTCCTCTAACAACTAACTAGTAAAATTTATTGAAACCCCCACCACTGTTCATCTAAAGCTGAATTCTAGCTTGTACAGAAAGAAGTTTCAAGTTCAAAGCGACATAACATTTTAACTCTATCACTTGAAAAAAAACTAAAACAAGCAAAACAATCCACTGGCATTATATGAAAAACCCCACCTTCTTTTAATATTATATTATTTTTATACTACGTAACCACTTTCAAAATGAAAATTAATGTCCTGTCATGAGCTTGCAGAGCAAGAAAAGCCCAAAAGAATCTGCTGAAAGAAATAGTCGTTATTTCTATCTTCATTTCATTTTTTCAAAATATGGAACAGTATTAGAAAGAGTTAAGAAAAAAATACAGCAGTCACCAGCTCAGATTGATGCAGAAGTAAAAAAATACTGATGCAGAGTTTGCTTCCACTGGGAAAAAAAAACTAAAAAGAGTTGAAAAAAGCATTCTAGATTCAACTATTTAAATAAATCCAAAATCCATTATTTCTTGTAAGGACAATGCTGGACAAGACACTCTTCTTGCAGACAACAGGCAGATCAGAAACACATTTTGTTCTGCGTAACATTTCTGACCTTTCACATTTGCCAGTATTCACTCATTGCTAATACTCTGTGTTGCTAAAATTTGAACATTATTTAGAAATGAGATGTGCCGAGTCACCTTTAAAAGTAACTGAATACAAGCAATTTTTCATGAAAGAAGCCTTAATTTTTTGAAAGAAACCTTATGAGGAATTAAGTTTTTCAACATTTAACATATTCACAGTTAACAATCTTACTGGTACTTTTCCAACAGTACACATGCTAATAGAGGAAAACATATATTTTATATTCAAATTATTCCATCTGCTTGACAACAATCTATTAGATCATAAGACAGACAACAAGCAAAAATGAATGCAGACCTTTAGCTTCTGAGTTTTACTAACTCTTACGGGGAAAGAGTATTGCTTTATGATGAGCTTGTATCTGGGAGAGCATTTAGTGACTGCATAAAAATGAATAATAAAAATACTGGCATATAAATAGGTCATGAAACTTAAGATGCTCTTCTTGTATTAATCTTACTTAGATTTCTGGGCTTGAAAGTGGAATATCACAGAACTGACAGTGGAAAATGACTGTGGGCTGTTTACTACAACTGCAAGTTAAAAGTTAAATCACAAAATAAAAGGATTACAGACTCAAACGGGGAAAAGCACTAGGTCAGGACTGCAATCTCTATTAATTAGGTATCCCAGCTGGGCAGTGGGTATGCAGCTGTTAACTTGATCAATGACTTACCTAAATGTCATCTCTACTGATTCGCTTATAAATTACCAGCAAGTGAGACTAATGTACAGGTGCTAATTTATTTAAACTGTTCTCTGCAGTTCTACATAGCTTTATAAACTGCATCTGGCACCTAATGTTAGCTGTCAGTTGTACTTAGACATGCCTGTCCTAACGACTCTGTTCATTAGAAATGAGCACAAATTATGAAATATTGTGAAAAATGATACATCAAATGGAATGGGCAAAGCAAATCAATTAGAAAAACTTCATAGCACATATTCACACATAGGAGAATAAAACATCCTAGCTTCAGAGTAAGGTCTATAATACCAATTAAAAAGCAATTGGTAGACTTGTGCAGAGTTATATATCAATTTGCTGGATTTTTTTTTCTCCTCCAGAAATACTGTTGTAATGCACAGCTTAACTTTTCATTCCTAAATAAAAGCATCAAGAGGCAATTCTGCTTCCACAGCATCCGAGGATTAGCAAGTAAGTCAACTTATTTTCCTGTTTTAAAACTTCACACTAAATCACAAGATTTAGCTTTTATGAAACTCTACCTAAACTCCAGCGAAGCACAGAGTCCTAGGATGTCTACTTTTGAAATACACTGCGAAGACTGATTAACAGCAGAAGACATGGAGGTATATAAGCACTCATCAGAAAGAATTATTGCTGTTCAAAATGTAAAGCTTGGTAATTCTCCTGCCAGTGCTTAAGGAGCTTTTATATTTTTATAACAGAAATTTAATTATGCATAGCAGACACTATTACACACTCTAATTATTTCCCAACACCTGATGGAATATGAAGAAATCAAACATGTACTGCAGATCCTTGGTATCACCAAACAAAACACTACTCTTTTGGCTCCACTTCTCCATCTTTTCAGAAACAGTCTGCAAAGCAGTCCCATACTTGTCACCTGCACTGCATTTGTAAAAGCTGATTTCCAGAATGAACCTGCTTTTTACTAATGGTGGAGCTTAGTTAATGTTGTGCAAATGATCGTAGTGCTGTGGATTTATAAAGAAGAAACCACTACATAAATATGGTCATTTTGCATTTCTTGCAGTCTTGCTTTCTAGAAGCCTTCCCCCTAGACCCTATCAAGGAAGGAAGGAAGCCAGACTAGAGATTAATGCATTCTCCTACCATTAACCTTTCAGGCAAATTGAACCATCAGCATCATCACTGTACTGTATTAACATGGGAAGTATTCCAGTGGTAGATTGGTGCATGCTTACTTTACAAGAAAGTAACTCAAAAAAATAAAGATCATTAAAGGTAAGAAAAAAAACACCTGGAAAATACATGAAAAGGAAATTTTATAGTTTGCAGAGAAATAAAATAGCCAATGTAAAGAAACAGCCTGGTATTACTGCTGACCTCAATGAATACTTTTCTTGTTGACTTCACCTACTTACACTGAGACTGGCAGGGTCTCTGCACTAGCACTTGTCTATAGGAGGGCAGTGACACCTACATCTCTGCATGAAAGTAGACACAGTATCAGAGCATAGCTTTGTACTCACAAAGCTTGATTTCTTACCTGAACTCAAGCTGCCTTTATGGATTTTCTGATAAAACTCAAGTCTCATTTCAGCCTTTTTCTCAATGGGCCATTACTCTGGATCTCTTTACCTTGCTGCCTGTTTTCAGAACTTAGTTTTGAAGCCTGTCAAACATGTTTGAAATCAGCCTGTATCACAACCTACAGATTACTTCTTGGCGTAAGCACACTGTCAAGACCTCTCAAATGGACACAGCCATGCAGGCGGAATTTTGCCACTGAGAGAGGCAACAAACAAATCTCCTCACCCTGAAAAAAACTAAACCATGTGCTTTGCACATGCTTTGCACTTACCACATCACCACCTCTATCCTAAGGGCCCTGCTGGCACACTGGGCTGCCTTTGCTATAGTCGTAGTGTTGCTGCTGTGCAAAGAAAACTTCAGTCATGAGACTTCACACAGCTTCACCTAAGAGTGAATGTCACCAAATGATATTTCTCCTTCCTACCTCTGATGTACAATAACATAAGACAGAAATGACAGAAGTGAAGGCCAGGTGAGACATAAAAGAAAAAAAAAATCCATGCAACAAAACATTTTTCTGAGTGAAAGGGAGCTTATCTTTACAGGAGCCTAAATGACAGAGAGAAAGAGGAGGCCACCCGTCTGCCAGTCATGAGAGGGAATGACAGTAAAACAACATGTTTGTAGATACTGATATGAGCTTAAATTCACATCTACATTAAATCCTCAAGCTAAACCACTGCATTGGTTATAAAATATCCTATAAAATTTAATATACACAACCAGCAACTATGGTATCACACATGAAAACCCTAAATATACACAGCAGGTCAAATTGTTAGTAAACATTTTGAAATGCTACATAAACTTTTACAGTGCCTCTTATAACCTCAGATCAAGGGGATTATCCATTAGTACTTTTTAAAAGAACCTACTGTGCTTTAGCAAGATATAATATACAGCTCTATACTGTGATGTCTGACCTCGCATGGTAGCAGAGGTAGAATCTCTATTCACAGTCACAGTTGCAATGTTTGCAATGTATAGTAGCATTCTTCTTTATTTTGACAGTTTGATTAAAATTCACAGAGAGCTGAGGGGCTCATGCTGAAGTAAAGTGCTTTCAATATCTGAAACTCTACAGTAAATTACTTCTCCAACAGAGCAACTGTACTTACATCAATATCCTCTTGGGTAAAAGTTTCTGGATCTTCTCCCATCATGTTGGCTAAATGTCTCTTTCCTAGGTTGAACTCTTCAATCTGTTTTTTAATAAATGCCTCCGTGTACTTTTCAGGTCCTGAGGCTCCTACATTTTTCTTCTGCACTGCTGTAGTGGTACAGATCAGCCTTAACATCTAAAAAAAAAAAAAA
>VXAD01009143.1:612866-677755 GCA_013399195.1 Dicrurus megarhynchus
AAAAGAAAAAAGTGAGAGATTTATTTTACATTTCTGGAATAGTGAGCTCTAAGTAAAATGAATACATGAATAGTATAGCAAGCTATTCATACTTATAACAAGATTCAACACATTACAGGAGTAAGTTAGGAAACGCATTATTACTCATTAAATCCTTTTCTTCCCGGGGTTTAATGTCCATGAACAGATAAACACATTTAAAAAGCTTCACCTTTTCACACATTACAATTAATTTAGATTTTTTTGATGGAAAGAAACATAGTATATCCTATATCAGGAACATCCAGCAAAAGCAAAGGACAGCACTGATCAACAGATCCCATCATAAAAGAAAACAAAAACCCATCAGCAAAAAAGCAGGTTTTGCCTTCACCTAGAAGGCATCCCACAACAAAGTATGACAAGAATATGCAGGGCAGCTACCTAGTGGCTTTTCAGAAGCCACTGACTAAATGGTGCTAAAGGCTCTGGAAAAGCACTCGTGGAAAAGAGTGCTCCTTCCTTGTTTGTGTGCCAAAACGGTTCTTAAGCTACTTCACTGTCTCAAGTTGACCAAGCAGAAAACCAGTAGAGTAGTTCAGCAGCAAATACTACTGAGCACTGTACCAGCTCAAGCCATAACTCAGGGGGCAGTTACCTTCCGACCTTTGCAGCACACAGGTTTGGTCTTACTTCTATCAAGACAGTCAGTTGTTAAGATGACTAATTTCAGTGATGCTCTCTGCCAGACAACAAGAGCGTCACTGAGAGAGCTGCAATGTCTCAGTTCTGGCCTGGTGCCAATATTATGCACTATTTTGGCTCTCCAACATTAGTATTAAAGTTCTCTGCAGCTTAATTATTCTACAGACTGAATGAGAACTGATTATTTGTGTGGTCTTCTGTGGGTGGGGGGAGGAAGGGAATCACAAGAAAGAAAGCGATGTGAGACAGAAAAGCAAAGACAGAAAAAGAATCACTTCGGATTCAGAAAAATGCCAAGTTTTGTTCATCACATAGTACCCTGAAAGACTTCACCCCCATCCCTTCAACATGCCACGGCTAGGCTTTGTGAGCAGACAGTGCAGCTTCACAAGGCAGAGAGCACCCATCTCATAGTCCACCCTTGCCAGCATTCTTTCCTCCACTCCCTTTACTCACCCTGTGCCAGCTCTGGCACAGAACTCTTCTGCAAGCCAACTCAGCTCCCTACATGTGGCAGAACACTGACTTCTACTTCATCTCAACAAGTGGGCAATTCTCAGTCAAGCTGGTAAGTCTGAGCAGTTCAGAGATCACTTTGAGAATTGTCAAAGCTGGAACAAGAAGGTGGCTGAAACACACAGCTGGGAGGAATAAAGTAGAGGGGGAGTCCTTTCTTTACCTTAATTTTGTTGAGCAAATTATTAAATTGTCCCTGCTGCTCTGGGAGCTGCAGCCTCAGTCTACCTCTAGCAAAACATTAAAAACCAAACACATGCAGCAATGTGAACTAGTTCTGTTCCTGATTACAAGGAACAGAACAAAGGTAGTATTTGAAATTATTCAATGTTCTCCAAGTTGTGAGAATTGTCTTCTTCAGAGCACAATTTAGACATGCTGAGCATTTTGACAGATTTCACCCTTCTGAGTTCAGCTAATATAAATAAAATAAAACACTTGCTACCTTCCTGTAAGTTACACAAATACAACAGTAATCTCAAAACTCAGTTATAACCACAACAATACAAACACATCTCATCAAAACAAGATTACATAAATGTATTTACAAGGCAAACACAAAAGCAGATCAAACTTGTACCTTCTGTTAGTAACGTCAGTTAGCTTACAAGAACTTCTCCTGTGACAAGAAGCTTTTGGTGTTCTGCATTACATGGTCAAGTCCTACTTTAACAGGAAATGAAACACAGCTTTTCTTTGTACTTTCACACAGCCTGGTTGGTATTTTGGACATCTGGCAGTCCAGGATGGACTGATCCAAGTCATCTAATTTGCTGCACATATGTAAAGCTATTCATGACCAATTTACCTATTCATGCCTATGTCAGTCTTCAATATACAAAACATAACAACTCCACTTGAAATTTCAATTTGAAATAAAGACTACAATATGCTGCCTGAAACCTGTATATAGCCCATGCCTGGGCTGCAAGATAGGTCCTATGAATTCAATCCGGTTTGCTATAGAAGGCAAAGTAATATTTGAATAAGATCACATGAGACAGAAAGGACTAACCCTCTATGCTTTTACCTGACAGACAAAGATTTGCCCCTCAGGGTATGAACCTCAGGAAAGTAACATATGCCTCTGCCAGAAGATTTAAAAACATGTCAAAGGTAAAATTTGGTGCTGAAGAGCCTGTTGCTGCTTCATTTTCTCCCCAGCTTATATGTATTGCATGCAGCGCTAATCCTGGTTTGTCTCTTCCTTTTTCTTTACTTTTTAATATTCATGTTTCCTGTGAGGAAACACTGACATACACAGAATTAAAAGAAAAATAATCAAAATTTTAAATGTACACATTTTCCACAGGCAGGGCTCTGGTGATTTCCTAATAGAGCACTGAGGAAAGCAAAGGTATCTCCATGTATTCCCTATTCTTCTCTCCTAGTCACTCCTCAGGAAAGAATTCAATTCATCTTCTGTCTAACTTGTCTTAATAGTAACTAATTATTTGTAATTCCTGCTAATGAAAATATGACTCCTTATTACTTGGCCCAAAATAGCTTTCTCTCTGGTATGCTTTAAACAGAATACTTTAAAAAAGATTGCTTTAATCTTATTCCTGTCAATTTCTATTGTAATTTTCTCATTTTTGTCCTTCTTCCCTCAAGCTATTCATATTCTTCCCTAGTTTCAATTCGTCACTAATCAAAAGTCCCTGGACACACAAACTGTTCATAATTAGAAAACAGCCTCTTATGCAAATTAATATCTATTGTATTGGGTACCTCTTCTGGGATAAGAGCACTACTTCATGGGTGGCACAAGCAGAAACCGCAAAGCACAGCTAAATGCTTCTGGCGTTTCAGTCAAACAAGAGAGCATGCTCCTCTACTTTGTAGAGGAAACCACAGAGGTTTGCATTCACTTCTCACATATTTCATAAAGCATTACTGAAGGCAGCAGCCTCACAATTTTTTAAATAATAGTAATGCTTATTAACATTATTAAAAATGCTCATGTAATAATATGCTCTTCCACCAGAACCTGGGAGAAGGGAAAGCCTTTACTTCTGGACACAACTCACTGTGATTACCCCTTCCTTCCGAACTCCTTTCTGAGCAACCTAGAATTAAAACTGTTTGGCAAATCCTGATTTTACAGGGAGACCATAAACTTACAGAAAATCAGCTTATGTTAAATTTGCCTTAGAAAAAAAATTAGCATTTTCAGACAACTTCAACTTCTCTGGCCTATTTTCTTCCAAGAAGAGAAGTAACTAGGACTGTCTGTTTACTCATCCTGTTCATTTTGCTTCACTGGATTTACATGGATACAAACCAAACCAACTAACAGAGAAGTCAAGTTTCCTGTACTTTTGGAACGGGACAAAAGGTGGATTGGAGTCAGGAGATTTAAATTCAAGCCCAAAAGTTGTCTGTTTTACAACAAAACACAGAGACAGAAGACAACATCAAATGACATAGCACACACACTGTTGCACCATTTTCATGATTCTTCCATGCTCTAATCTGGCAGACTTCAACCACCTCCTTTTCAAAAACCATGCAGTGCACAAATAAATTTGTACTAAGAAGTTATCTCTGGGATAGGACTTCACTAAGAGATGTGGAACTGGAGCTGTATAAACACATCAGTACGCAGGACTAAAGCTGCTCAGTGTCCAATATTCCAGCTACTGGCACAGCTGCTGCTACTGAACCCAGCACACATGCAAGACAGTCCTCTGTTCACTTGTTGCACAAGAAAAAATATTTTTTACATAGCAATTATACAGAATATAGATGCTCAGAGCCATCCCAGTTTCTAAAGAACCGCTCTTTGCTCAGTGAGTTTTGGATTTCTAGTGTGCTGTTTCACAAAAATGTGTTTTAACTGATTTACTTAAAACAGCATTGATATAATCTCAGATTTTATTTGGCCTACAAACTAATTATGTGAACCAGTATCAGATTTATGTCTCAGAAGCATTTTGCAAAACACATCGGAAAGTATCACAAGATGTCAGCAAATATGCATAAGTGATTTGATGTTATTTTTTACACCTGATTTCACAAAGTATTTCATCCGATGAAAATTTTTTTTCAAAATTAAGTCCCTTGGCAGGCAACCATAGAATTGTATCTCACCTGCTCAGAAAACCTACTTTCTGTGCATGTTTGACCAAATCTACATATTAAGTTTTGCTGTACACTGGGGAAATAAAAGATAGTTCTCAATGTATCGATACATGGCAAAAGTCAGATGTGTATAACAGGGAACAGAGTTCAGATCTGGTTGTTTTTAGGCCCAAGTTTTCAAGTACTTTTCAACTGTAGCTTAGTTAACTGCAAAAAAGGCTTCTCTTACATTTCAAGTATGTAGTTCTGAAAGACTCACCAAAGTACTATCATCTCTTTCTGATATCGGTACATATAACAACCACGGTGATTTAGATAAAGTACTCAACCCAATCAAATTAAATAGGAACTCTGAACTCTTCTGCTGAGAACATCTATTCAATCACATCAGAGTGAATGATAGATAGTAACTAAGCAAAATAATTTTTTTCTTTATAAATAGCACTAAATCTCTGTCATTTGCTTATTGGAAGAACAGGAAACTACACCTGTTGCTCAGACACTGCTAAGGGAACTGGAATTACAAAGTTCTTCTCCCATTTTGTCTCTCAATGCAAGAAACTTTAAAGTTAAGAAATTAAACTTTTTCCTCCATTAAGACAGACAAAAAGTAATGAACTAAACTACTGCAAGGGATTTTTAGGACAAGCATCATAAAAAATTTTCCAAACAGTCAGGACAGGTAAGCGCTTGATGTAAGAAATTGTTATGGCAGGTCAGAACATGGATACATCAACTTATACCCTGCTCTCAAACACAGCCTGTATCAGAGGCACAAGGACAGGACAAACAAGTATTGATAATCTTCCCAGGGCACTTGCCTGGTTTCCAGCAATCCGCAGTTCAGACATGCTGGTATCCTGTTTTCAATGATCCTCAGAGGAATTTTCTTCCAAGTTTCTCAACCTGCTTTTTGTATTCATATAAATGCTTACCATCCTGAACATTCTCACCAAACAGTTCCACAAGTTAACTACAGCTCATGGAAAGAAGAGTCTCTAAGGTTTCTGGGCCTTATCTCCCATTAGTTCTCTTCATATCCTTTGGTTCACAGACAGCTAGACAATTTGTATATAGCTACAGGCTTAGGTACTGATCTCATCTCTGGGGGCAAGAGGAATAGACAAATGATCCCTCAAGGCCCCTTCCAGTCTTACCTTCCTCTGTGACTCCTCCTTTGAGAACATTCCCTCATTTACAATACAAATCATTTTCAGCTAAAACTCAAGGATGTGCCTGGCCAGGAAAATCAAGTTACTGTCATAAACATACCTTTGACACCAAAGTCACACAAACTATTCCAACTGAGAATGCAATCAAGTATTAGAATATTTTCAGCCTTGTTCTCTTTGTCAATCTTTGCACACCTTAAGAGCATGTATTCCTGACTGCTGCATAAAGAGCTACCCACATGGGCAACAGGTCTTTACTCCTAATGGGTAAAGTTAATCTAGATGTAACCAATAGAAATAGCTCAAATTGCTCCTTCCGGTATTACATTTCACTTCCTTACTGCATCTTTCTTCTGTTACCCCATGGTTTGGTTTAGTTCAGTCACCAACAGTTCTTCAGCCCTTATTATCCTAAATTACTTTGTAACTTGAAAGTGTTACCAGCAGGCCTTTTTATCCACTTGCTGGTCACTGATTAAATATCTATATAGGTGTATCAAATACCACAGCACAAACAATAATGACAGCAGCTAAGCTTCTTAATTAAATGGCAATCACCTGAACACCCCTACCTCCCAAAACAAAATCATTATGTTTAATCAGAAGTTACCTTACATGTGGTGCACATTTCTCTCTCCACTGCAGGTATTCAGAGACTTGCCCAGAGCAACCTGGTCTAGTGGGACGTGCCCCTGCCCATGGCAGGGGGGTTGGAACTAGATGGTCTTTAAGGTCCTTTCCAACCCAAATCTTTCCGTGATTCTATGGTGCATGATATACTCACCTGCTGACCAAACACTATTCATAGAATCACAGCATTGTCAGGGTTGGAAGAGACCTCGGGAGATCATCCAGTCCACCCCCCTCGCCAACGCAATGTCACCTCGAGCAGGTTGCACAGGAATGCGTCCAGGTGGGTTTGGAAGGTCTCCAGGGAAGGAGACTCCAGTCCCTGCCATCATCATCGTAAAGAACTTCTTTCTCACGTTGAGCTGGAACTTCTTGTGTTTTATCATTCAAAATTATCAACCTAAAAACTGCCATTTTTTTGCGCTGGCTTTGCTCTCTATACCGCTCTGTTAATTCTAGGCTTAACTAGGCTTCTTCTGCTTCCCATCAAGGGAAACAAACGCAGCTCACGGAAGGGACGACTGCAACGCGGCGCCAGCAGTCGACAGTCCCCACGCAGGGCTGCCTCAGCCCCGCCGGCCCAGGAGCAGGGGCAGCACCACACCGGGGCCTCCCAGGCAATGTCGCCCCTGGGGGACCCCCGGCAGGACATTTCCGGCGGGGCCATTCCCGGCGGGACGCGAACCCCCGGCCCCGCCAACGCCCGACCGGCTCTCACCTGCGCGCGCGGCGCCGCACCCCACCGGCGACACAGCCGCAGCACGCGCCCCACGGCCGCCGCCATGACCGCGGCGTTCCGCCCTCCCATTGGCGGGCGGGGCCGGGGGCAGGGTCAGGGCAGCGCCTGCGCACTGCTCCGCCGGCTCAGCCCGTTGCCGCGGTTCGGGGTCGGCGGGGGTTCGTGCTCAGCGGTGCCTCGGCATTCCCGAAATGCAGCCCCGTCGGGAAAGTGGTGGGTTATACCTGGACTTACGGTCACAGTGGCCACCAGGTCAGCAGGAGACCCCCGGCGCGGCCTCCTATCTCGGAAGGACAGCGCTGAAAGCAGAACTCCTGTTTGAGTACTCAGCGCTGGGACTTGCAGCGTGTCTGCTGCAACAGCACTGCTCTGGGGATTTGTAGCAAAGACCAGGTTTCACCCTAGCATTGGGTTGTGGTTTTTTTCCCCATGGAAAAAAAACAAGCAATCGCAGAATCAGCTATATTGGAAAGACCTCTGAGATGATCAGGTCCAACCTGTGGCAATCACCACCTTGTCAGCTAGACCATGGCACTCAGTGCCACATCCAGCCTTTCCTAAACACCCCTAGGCGCGGTGGCTCCAACACCACCGCGGACAGCCCATTCCAATGTCTAGTCACCCTTTCTGTGAAGAAATTTTTCCTAATATCCATTCTAAACTTCCCCTGGTGCAGTTTAAGTTCATGTCCTCTTGTCCTGCTGCTGGTTGCCTGGGAGAAGAGGCCGAGTCCCCCGGCTACGGGCTCCTTTCAGGTGGTTGTAGAGAGTGGTAAGGTTACCCCTGAGCCTCCTCTTCTCTATTCTAAACAACCCCAGCTCCCTTTGCTGCTTCTCACAGGACTCATGCTCCAGACCTTTCACCAGCTCCATTGCCCTTCTGTGGGTGACATATTTTAGAGACACAGGAGTCGTCTCTTGCTGAGGGGAGGCTCGTGTTGATCCTGTCACCTCCCAAGATGATATTAGTCTGGACACTCAGCCTTGGGACCTTGAGAGTGTTCCTAGTTTCTCTGAGTTATATACGATATACCCTTACAGGTAACTAGATTTTGTCAGTTGTTTTTCTATCTTGGGAAAAGTGGAAATTAATTAAAAACTGAATTTTAAGAAGCTTTTCTTTAGACTTACTGGGACCTTCTTTTTAAGAGTTACTATTTGAGAGGAAATTCTGGAAATGAATCTCTGCTTTTCCAGATTTACTTTTCTGTTAAGTTTTTCACAGGTGGCCCTTGCTTCCCCTCCCTTCCCCCCCTTGCAGATGTAAGTATGATTTCCTCTCTGGGTTGTAAAAGAGGTTATAAGAAAACTGGCCGTGGGCAAAGGAAATCATCCATGTGGGGAAGTCAAGGAGAAGCTGCCTGGAAAGGTGAATTTATTCTTGCAGTTGCCAGCTGTGAAAATGAAAACATCAACAGTTTTTCTGACATGGATACATGCAAATGATTGTCATGAACACTGCACTGAAGGAGAGCAGTGAAGTGTCTCTCCTGTGCGCACCTGGCCAAGAGCTGGGAACTGCATCCATGCTTTTATTCACAGGCTATGTTGGGATGGCATTTAGTTACTAGCTGTTTCTCCAAATGAGAAAAAGGGGGTTGGCTTAGGGTCACAGTCCCACTGACCCACCTTCTGGAGCAGCCAGCAGAGCTGAAGGGGTGGAGAATGCCAGCGATGGGTATGGCCTCTTCACGGCCTATGGTGAATCTCATCTGCCATCTGTCGCCCCGCGGCTTGGCTTTGTTCAGCAGCAGAGGAGCTCTTCGGTCCTCACTGTGCTGAGCAATTGTTACTTCTCACCCCTGTCAGCTCTACAGAAACAAAGCACCGCTGGAGTGAATGGTTTTTATTCCCCACAATTAATCATCAATTAGGCTTGAGGGGCAGGCCACCTATAAAATATTGCCCACTTATCCTTGGGAACTAGTTGATGTAAATACAACTTCCTTGATTTCCTACATTTTTCTGCTCCTCTACTCACTGTGAAAAAATCCAAAGTGCATTTGCAATCTGGAGCATGATTTCAAAGACATCGGGCTTCACACAGCCCATGGTTTCAGTTGGAGGTTACAGAATTGTTCTTGCATATTGCTGAATAGAGACCATGGTGTATGTGAAGTTCAGCAATTAGGGGTATGTTGTGTTTCTCTTGGATCCTTAGAGCTGTCAGCCGTTAGAAACTGATGGCTGCCCCTTCAAGGTGGAAGATTTTTGCACAAATTTCAGGTATATTTCCCAACCATATTGCTGCTGCCAAGGAGTTTACCTGTGCTTGCTTGCCCCTAGAAGACACTTGTACAGAGATCCCTGAGTGACCATTTTCTAGATTGATTAGAAGTGCATGTAGTTATTACTTGGGATGCTTTGAAGGAAGTGTACTTCTGTGGTAGGCACGGCGAGCATGTTTCAGAAAGATTCCTTTTAGTGGAAAGATTGCCACTTCTTCCTGAATGGCAGGAGAACTGGGTTTGCCAATTCAAAATCAGTTTTTCGCACAAATGAAGGTAGGATAAAAATGAGTAGAGGTTATTTACATGCTCAACCACCTGCACCCTATCCCTCTGTCAAAATGTGTTAAGATAGAAGTAGAGGGAAATGCAAGAAAACCATGTTTAATCTACTTATCCCAAGATTAACTCTAAAGGGCTTCTCTTTCTGTCTCTGTTTAGTTGACAGACTGTAGATGCTTACCTAATCCATGCAAGCTACCCCAATGCTTTGCTAAGCCCTCTGAGGAACTTTAGTCACTTGTGCAGCAGGGATGTCCCTTTTGAGCCCAGCTGGGCAATGTTCAACTCTGGGGACCTGTTTCCATTGTGAGCCTGATTACCCATATCCTTGTGTAACCTGCTGTTCATGCTCTGTGCAGTCATAGACCTGGGGGCTGTTGTCTGCAGCACCTTACCTGCTTTTGTTTTTAGACTTAGATAATGAGGGGTAAGCATATAATTTGGGATGATTCAAAGCTTTGGAGTGCTGTCTTTGAGGATGGCCTGACATAAGGAAAAGGGTGCTTCTGTGGGGGGCTTGAGGTTTCTGAAGTGAAAAATCACTGAAAGCAAAATAAGGAAACCAGGCTGAGCTTGTCACATGCATGGGTCAGGGGACAGCCTGAGGGGCACATCTGTACTATATGCAAATTCTTAAGCACAAACCTAAGGCTGAGCTTCGGTCCAAAGTTGCTGATTGCTTATGTTATCAGCCTACATGCAGACAGTCCTGAAGTGAAATTTGGGGTGTTCTTTTGTGATCAGAGATGGGATTTGTAGATAACATGAGTTCAGATTACTAGTATGGGTAGTGTGAAAACCAGCTGCTTGAGGAACAGGTATCCTGGTGGCAGTGCTGGAGATGTATAGCTCATGGCCTCATAGATGCAGTGTGAAAATTGGCAAGGATCTGGGGAAGCCCAAAGGTCCATTGAGTCTGGTGGCTTCACTCTACTAGTGATACGTGCTTACAGAATCACAGAGTATGCTGAGTTGGAATGGACCCACAAGGATCATCAAGTCCAACTCCTGGTCCTCCACATCCCCAAGAGTCACACCGTGTGCCTGAGAGCATTATCCAAATGTTTCTTGAACTTAGACAGGCTTGGTGCTGTGACTGCTTCCCTGAGGAACCTATCCCAGTGCCCAACCACCCTCTGGGTGAAGAACCTTTTCCTAATATCCAACCTAGCCCTCCCCTGGCACAACTTGAGGCTGTTCCCTCCCAGCTTGTCACTGGTCACCACAGAGAAGACATCAGTGCCTGCCCCTCCTTGTCCCCTCACAAGGAAGTTGTAGACTGTGATGAGGTATAAAGACAGTGCAGATAATACAGAGAAAAATTCTCATCAGTAATGAGCTGAAGACTGTATCTTAAGCTTAGATATGAGAGAAACTCACACAGGAGAACTTGATGAAGGATGTAGCAGGATCTGCTGCCTTGCAACAGAACAAGCGAACCTGCAGCAGAGATGGGGGAACTCCATCTATCAGAGACAAAGCAAATAGTTGTAGGAGAGTTAAAACTTTGCAGGATGCCCTAACCCAAATCCATTTCTGAAGAGATACCTAAATTTTTACATTTTCCCTAAACAGAAATAAAAGAGCAGATTTGTTTTGGAATTCTGAACTAAAGTTATTCTTCTTATGAAGTGTTTTCTGTTCTCTTTCCCCTGTGCCTTTTTTCCTTAAGCTGTAAGTATTTTGGCTGAAGTTCTGGGGCACATGTGCCAAAAGGGACAGCAATCAACAGTGCTCATCCGGGGGCTGATTGGGTGACAGAATCTCAGGATGTTACAGTATCCATGCCAAGAGCATTTCTCAGAGCCTAACCAGGAGCACTTTCTGGATTGTCTTTAGACCCAGGGAAGTTTAGGAACACTCAGGTCCAGCACTGAACAAAAAAATTGGAGTTTTTGGCTAGGGAGAACACTGGAGAAGAGTGGCTTGACAGACAGCTTTGTGTTTCAGAAGCTGATCAGTATGTGTTTGAAAAAACGAAATGCATGTTAAAAATGCAGACGATTCGGCAGTATTTTAACTCTGTTCCAGTTAAGTAATTTCCAGATATTTTATGACATGTGTGTGCTTTTTGACACATAAATTGTTTTGCATTGATCTTCTTCATCACTATTGAAAGGCTTGAGGCTGATGTATCCAGAAGTCATGCTTTCTTTAATGCAAACACATAAATTCTATTTTAAAAGGCTAATAATAACAACTATTTCATTGCACCTACTTTTCTTCAAATGTGGAACGAGCACACTTCATTTCGTAGACTGCATACACCAGCTACCTGAGAGTTGTCAATTATATTATGCTATAAAAGGCACAGCACTTAGGGGGCTGTCAGTCAAAGTCTGTAGGGAGAGAGATTTCAGGAATCTTTATTCCAACACTATCAAATACAAAAATAAAGAAAATTTACATGACAACACCAAATACAGAGGCATCATATTTCATTTTATAGTGAAAGTGGTTTGGATTGAGCATAGAATTAGTAAAGATGAATCAAGAGTAGCCAGAGATCTTTACTTGTAAAGCAGTGCCCCCTGTTTTGTTCCTTACCACAGCTTTCCTTCTCCAGGAAAGAAGGTGTTACCCAGATTTTCACTGCACTTTGGATCACAGCCCCGCATCTGTTTCGTCTTTTCTTCACAGTCTAAGGGTTGCTGTTTGGTTTTTTTTTCCCCCACAGTTTATGGGTATCATTGAGCAGTGCAAGGCATTTTGGGGAACATTCTTTTCTGCAGTATTATGTTCCAGCTCTGCCATAATTTATGTGCTTGGGTAGACCCCACTGAATTTACAAACAGTTCCCAGAAAGAAAGAGATCTTATATGGATGTGATTTGCAGGCATCTGAAGATAGTTTTATCCCACACGAATGCCAGAGTCAGCCCAAAGAGATCTAAATGCAGTGTCTAGGCCTATTTTTAGTTGGCAAGTGCTTTTAGACTATGTAATGTGCCTTTGTCATTTGTCTACCATACACTTTGCCTCCATATGTTTATCACTGTTGCTATTGCTGATTCAGTATTTCAATAATAGAATCATTTGGAGCTGTTCTTTAGACTAGGGTTTGCATCAGACTTTTTTATCTCTGTATGATTAGACTAATGTCATTGCTGATCCTAGCAGCATCTTTGAGTCAGAGCTGACATTATATCCAGAAGCTGTGCCTATGCTTCTAAATAAAAGAGGCCTAGGGACTGGCCTAGAGACAAAGTGACCTCAATCAATTCACATCAGCATTGATTAGGGCCTCCTTCCCTGTATAGCACAGCTGCTTGGAAGACCCCAAAATAGAACCAGAAATTCAAATAATCTTCCTCATCTAGACACAGAGTGGTAGTAGTTTTATCCCTTCATCACACAGAAGGAAATATATTGCTATTCCCATTACTGAACCTGTTCAGATTTATAAACTTTTCATTATTGATTCTTTTCGGGTCTGGATACAAACATATATTCAGAATAAATAGGCGAAAACAGTAATTTTTCAGATTGTGTGTGCTTCCCAAGATTCATTTGTAGGCAGGGAGAAGACACTGCAAGTCCTGTCTGCCTCACCAGATAACCAGAATATACATCCCAGAGCATGCCCTCCTGGGACAACCTGAGGCATTGGCCATTCTACAGTTTATGGCTGCTGCTGGAGGCTATGAACTCCATCTGTATCTTTGTCAGACTGCAAGCACTCTTTTGTTTTGAAGGCTGGCGTGTGTCTTCCTGTGGCCTCACGTCTTTCATGCTGGATTAAAATTCATGCAGGTGCATGATGGTCGATGACCAAGCACTGTCCCATAGAGTGCTGTGGTTCCAGGCACTAAGTTAATCCTGCTGAGCAGACCAGGTTGTGGAAGATGTGGTCACCTTGGCCACACCCTAGTCTAACAGAAGATTGCATTCACCTTCTGAGAACAGGATGGGAGCTGAAAAGTTAGACAATAGAAGTGGTCCTCTCAGTGTCTTTGGAGTTCAGAAAATGGCAGATCCAGCATCTTGCACTTTTCCATGCTTCTTGGAGATGTTCTAAAGGGGACCAAGTGGTTATTCAGAACTAAATTTCTTCTCCCCTCAAAATGAAGCTAATGACCAAACTGCCATCCAATTCAGAGCTGAAAAGGAAGCTTTAACTTTACTTTAATAGGCTTTGAACCAGTCTCTGAAATAATGAAGTACAAGAAATTATGACTGAAATTATTTCAGGTTTTAAAACAGCTGTAGCAGCAAAAGCTTCTGAGTCATCAGGGCTTCCACAGAAAAATCTAAGGAAATACATACAATGCATTTTTACCAGAAATAACAAGGAAAGAGAATGACAAATTGGATCTGGATTTAGGAAAAAAAAAGCACCTATCACTGCTCTTACTTTCTGACCATTATATTCAAATAACAAAGAAAGCAATTTGCAGTTGTCTGCTGTAAAACTCTATGCAGAAACAAGCAAATCATGCGCCTGTATTGAACCTATGCCATAAAGTGTCCAGCAAAACCACCAATCTAACATATTGCAGATGTCTTACCCAGATGTTCCGAGTAAAGAACTGCTCAGTTTTGGCTTCTCTCATACTGCAGCAACAAGGCACTACCTACAGTCTACCCTGTGGGTGCCAGTACTGAAAACCCAGTCAACGTGACACCTGGAAGTTGTTCTGCTGCACAAGATCTTAATCCACAATAATCTTGTGTGGGAATGGCTGGAGAGGGAAGTAAGCATGGAAAGCTTCTTTAGTATTCACACATCAGTGCAAGAGGTAACCCAAATGCAGAAATAGTGCTCTGCTCTTGGAGAACTAATCTGGCACCTGGAAAGTGGTTTCACTTACAGGTGTTTTATGCCTGCCTGGAGAACCTGTCAGACACTGACCATTTGAGCCAAGTTCCAACTCTTGCTCTGCCATCTTCAACCATCAAAGAAAGCACTTAAGAGGGTAAATGATACAGTCTGGAGCTCACTCATGAAACAGTACACATAATTGAGATTATTATAAGTATCAGTAGAAACTGTCTGAATCATCACCTCCTTCCATGTGAGAATCTAATACTGCATGTCAGCCTAAATCTGAACATTTGCAGCAAGCAACTGTATTTCTCATATTATGATAACTCTGTTTCTAAATGGGAGGTGAAACAGGGGAGAGAAAGTTTGCAGATTTCGAGGGGGAAAAGAGAAGGAAACTCCAACTTCTGTGATCATAGTCACAAGCTGACTGATTTATTTACTTATTGATGGCACAAGTCATGTGTCATTTATAATGTGCTGCCACAATCCAGGCGGACATGGTTGGCTGGCAGCAAATTATCCTGAACCTTGTGGAGGTAAGTAGGCTCCAGCATATTTTAAAGATGCCAGACATTTTGTCTCTTTGGCCAAGCCTTCTCAGTCATTTATAAAGTTACATGGAAAGGTCAATCTGTACTTATAGATACAATATGATTTGACCAGATTACATTATTTCTGTTTACTTAAAAAATAAATAAATTTTTAAAAGCACAGCAAAATTAATAAGCTTGGTAAATATCTCTTGGGAAAGGACTTCACTGTCCCCTGGGATATGACTGCTAGTTTTCCACTCTTCTGAATGCATTAAAAAAAGTTAATCAAACTGGAATTTCAGTAAGAGTTTCTGTTGGAATATAGAGGTTCTGAGCAAATATAGTTATTTAAATGCAAGAAGCCTTCGGAAAAAAGTCTATTTCAGAGTGAAGTTGTCAGGGAAAATGTGATACTATTGGAAATAAAAAATACAGTTTCAAACACTAAAAATAAAAGGGAAGATGAGTCAACTATATGTAACTCTTTTGTTGCATGAAATTAAATGAGGAATTATTTGGTAAAGTACATTCAGGATAGTGCTCAGATCACACTTTAAACACCTTATTGGAGCCTGCAAATAATTACTGTTGCAACGAGGAACAGGCTTGGGGAAACAAAATTTGTTTTGCCTTTTTCTGTTTTAAATTTTCTGCAAATGATAAGTAGTTTAATTATTACTTTAAATTTCTTATTTAGTTTTATTGAAAGAGGTTTTTGCACTCTTAAGGGATATGATTGTTAAGCACCTTCTAATTATTTTGAGAATGTTTGCAAACAGATATTGGTCTTCATATTTTTTCTGAAGTTAATGCAAATATTTGATGTACAAAATTTGTATAGTTTGAAATTCTTGAGAAAAATCAAATTTTTTTCTTCTCATGTTCATGCTGGCAATTAAGTGATAAATGTTTTGCATCTTTACTCCAGTATTAGAACAAATCTAGCAAAATAAATCAACATATCTGAATTAGTCTTCTTTCTAATATTAGAAGACTTTCACAAATTCTCAAACCTCCTATGCAATATTCAGTTAATCTCTCAGTTAAAGTTTAATTTTAGATGATGGTGTGTTTTAGCTGATAAAATACATAGAACAGGTTATCGCTATCAGTGAGTAGTGGCAGTGCTGTTACTGGTCAGGAACATGGTATTCAGAAAAAATGTAAAATTTAGGAATCTTCAGAAGTCAAGGTCAGTAGAATGTAGAGGGGAAGATTATAAGAAAATTGAATGTAAATAGCACTGCATTTTTTGAACCTGGACATATTTGCAAAATGGGAGGATTCCATTCTCTTGAAATTCATTTTAGAACTGAGCCAAGGCCAGGATTGTGCTGCCATATGTCTTTAAAGAGCTTCTTACCTGGCTGTTGCCATTAATGGCACACTATTCAATGCCATGCACCACAAGAAGGAATTTCAAAACCAGGTCCTAAGAATTTCCATGATCAATTAATGGAATTTTTTCAGGCCAGGGACTTTCAGCTTGAGATAGAAGATGGCAGCTCTGCCACGCTGAGGGACCATCTTCAGGAGCCCTGGAGATTGGCCTTTTCCCCTGTGTCTGATGCCTGCCTTGCTAGCAGAGTCATCAGGTGCTTTGTCAGGATGGCAAACACACTAGTGATTAAACATTAAATCCTACCTACCTTTTGTGGGTGCTGGCCAATAAATAGTTGAGTTACAATATGAAGTTAGGTACATGCAGCTTGCAGCCTTTTTAAACCCTGTTGAAGATGTCTGAACAAGCTGACCCAAAAGAGGAGCTGTAAAAGGGAGTGGGCAGGGAAATATCTTCTTTTTACTTAAAAATATGCTCCTTAAACCAAAATTTGTAGTGGTTTTTTTATGCTAAAACAAAATCATATCCATAAATCAAAGAAGATAATAAAAAGAGTAATTAATATTCTGTCTTTTGTACCTATTCTGTGTTTGCTTTATAATTTGTAGCAGATGGAAGCCAAATGTTTTCAAAGAATCAAAACTAATTTTATGATAAGATGGTTCATCTTTTCGAAATAAGTTCTCCTTAGAATGCCAGTTGTCCTTTTGATTTTAATCTATAAAAACATTACTGTTGGAATATGATAATATTTTTAGTAGCTCCAAGTCAATCTGCTTTCTTAAGCCTTCTTCCATAATCCATGTCTGAAGATTCTTACTTTTCACACCACCATCTCATTGTTTTACTTGTCTTTGGAAAAATCTAGAAACCTTTATGCCACAGCAATATTCTCACTGTCTGCTAACAAGCTGTTATGATTCTATTTGTGGTAGCTTTTCTTGATTTAGAACAAAATCTGTTTTTAAAAAATTATTTTATTACATGGGCATATATATTACATTATGAGTAATTCTAACACAAACCAAAAAAGAAGTCTGTCTTTTTTCTTAGTTAAGATTGAAAGAATTTCTAAGTCAATATTTAAAGAAATAGAAGTGAAGATATGGAAAGAAAATAAACAGAACTGAGTAAAGTAGAACAGAGAAGGACGTTGACAAAATATCCTTTCTCTTAAGTGACAATTCCAAATGTTCATTTAGGAGTAAAAATAAATGGATGATGATGATGGGACAGAACCCTGTGGCAGAAAGGAAGCTATAGTATGTGTCCAAAATACCTAAATAAACAAGACTTAGAATAAAAGCTCTATTCTTAAATGCACAGAAGAAAATTCTTAAATATGTCCTTAGGTTGCTTAATCAAGGGTTCAAAACATCTAACATAAAAAGTACCAAGTACAGATGACTTGGTTTTAATTAAAAAATGCAACTCAACATTTCAAGTGGCAAGATTAACTTAAAATTTCTAACTATGGTCTATCCTGATCTTTCTTCAAGTAAACATCTAGAAAAACTTCTGAAGAATCCCCAGAAGAATAAGTATATTCACATAGTGAATTTCTGGGATAACTTATTGGGTAAGTAGGCTATCACTGCAGAAAAAGCATTCTTTCTTGGAAAGCATTTAATATATCACTGTTGCTGGGAGTAGTCCTAGTATGTCAGTGCCATTGTAACAGAGACAGCTCCTACCTCTTAAAGATAAGTGAGGAGAAAGTCAGGCAAGTTGAACAAATGTCTCTATAGACAGGAGACTTGTTTGAGAAATTTTTATACATGTAATCTCCAAAAGAAAATTTTCAAACTAACCCATTATGATGATTTCAGAAATTTGTCCAGGAATTTTTCTAAAAATTGAGTATACAGTTTTTGAATGGTTGCTACAATGGAGGAATGGTTTATAACAAGTAGTTTTGAAGCAAAGAAATGCTTTCTCTTACTTTAGTAGCAGAGAAGAATGGCTAATGTTAATGTAATTCCAAGTCAAAAGTACAAAATGTGTACAGATCTAGGAAGTAGGTAATACTGTTAAGTTGTGAAGGAAGGTACATCACATGTACTTTGCACTTCACATTTTATGATGCCAGAAGTTAAATGCATAATATAAAATTTGCAGGAGCTGAACTATATGATAATTATGATAATTGGGGACATTTCTCTCCAGGGAGTGAGCTCTAATAGTTAAGGAGTGACTTGATGTTAAAATAAAAATCTCACTATGCATGGACTAATTAAATAAAAAGTATCCAGAAGGTTTATTGCATAGTAGCAAGGAACATGATTTGTACTTTCTATGGGCCACAGTATGCATTTATTAAAAACCATATCTCTGTTTACTGAAAGTTAAGACTGCAACAGGACATACCCTTTCAACTGAAAATTATAACTATGGAAATGAACACCTAGGTGGGAAGATATATATTGCCTATAACTGCAGCAAACCTGTGCTTTGTGGTGTTTCCATTTCCATTTCTGATAGCCATGAAAAGCAATACTTGCCTCACTTGCCTCATCAACAAATGTAATTCAGGCTAAGAGCAGCACACAAGGACAAGGTATTGCTCTTCAGAGGTGTGTCAGAGATTGCCTTGGTGTTCTGAGGGTGAATGAAGTGGTCCAATTCATTATCCACTCTCTCAGTGTCTCCAAACCTTTGGAGAATGCCTCACATCTGGTCCTGAATTTGTGAAGGGGGCAAATATGTCTTCAGCTGGCAAGTGCTTAAACTACGTTTGGTGGTAAGCAAAGCATCCTGGGGCCCTGTTCTGGCACTAAGGCCAGCTGTCACAGAGTGGCTCGCAACTGCACTAGTAAAGTCTTACCCTTCAGCAAAGGGCATCCACATCCACACCACCTGTTGGAAGTGGTGCCAGGGCTGTACTAATTCTTGAACTATGGCTGGCAAAGTCTTATATGGCACAGACCAAAGCTGTGCTTGTAACTATTCCAACTATTCTAAATTATTCTAACTGTAATTTTACAATGGAGCTGATTGACTTCCCTTACCCAAGAACTTTGCCTGATGCTGTTAAACATAGCAGTATATAACCCTAGAGATTGGATCAGCAAGAGAGTACCAAGATTCATGTAGACATAGGCCAAGGAGTCTGATTTCTATGCCCTGGCTTCAGGACATTTAGGAGAAAACCTCCACTGATTTTAAGACTCATGATGACACTGAGGTCCCTGTGCACAGGTATTGCCTCTGCTTGGAGATATTATCCACATGCTGCAGGCTGCGTGGCCTGGGCTTAGAAGGGGATAACAGTCTCCCTTGAAGAGCTGGGGTGGTTAACATTAAATTAGGTGACATTTGCCCTGAGCTGTGGGAAGCTGTGTGACAACACACGCTTCCAGAGCTCACCCTATTCAGATGAGATCCAAGCTAATTTCTCAGTGTGCAGCTACTACACACTTTTAATCTTGGGCTCAATCCTTTTATTGGTATATGTAAGCAGAATACTATAGATTTTGAATTAGATCAATTAAGCTGTTTCTCCTCAGGAACCTATGTCTTTGATCAATGCTGAGTCACGTTAGGTAGCAGGTTAGAGTGTTTTCCTCATGAGCTTTGGGCTGAGAATATTGCTCTAGCTTTTAGATTCTGAATGTACTAGGTGATGTTTCGAGTTAAAAAGGGAGTTTCTCAGAACCTTGTGTTGGGGTTGTAGGTTGCCAGGTCTAGTAGAACAACCAGCTTCTGAAGTCTATAAGGACAGACTCAAACAAAAATAGCCTAGATAAACCAGTTGGTACAGGGAATGGTTTCCAAAATCAGGGTAACTCCTCTGAAATTCACCCTCTTCAAGGCTTCTCCCTTTTAAAGAAGAGACTTCTAGCACAAGTCCCTTTGCCTGTTTTGGCTGATGCAGTGTGACGCGAGGCAAGCAGTTTAAATGCCAAGGAAGTTGATCTGATGTGCGCAGACTGACATTGAAAAAGAAAATCCAAGTGGTTTTATTCTGAAATCATGTTCTTGACTCTTGAAATCATGACTCATCAAAGTTATTTTTGCTTTTTTATGTTAGAGGAATATGATGATGACATAGTGATGAAGCCTGTTTCTCCTAAGCAGCCTACCCATGATATTTGTTTGTTGTCTTTGTAAGTACATTCTATTAATGGCATATATTTTTACTATGTAGATGATGCAATGTTAGAAGCTGCTTTCCACACAGTTTAATCTGAGATTGTGCGCCATAACATTGCTTACATTGATATGAATACTACTTGAGCTTACAGTGTCAGAGATAGCTATCTCAACAGGATAGTAAAACAGCTGATTACTTCCTGAAGCACCTCTTTAAATCAAGAATCCTCACAATAAAATGCCTTTAAAAAATCCTTTTAATATTAGAGCATTCAATAGCTAATCACCTTCAAAAACTGTAGGTACCATGGTAAAAGGAGGAAAATGTCCTTCCTCTTTCCACAGCAAATTCATCCTTGTTTGAGATTTAAATGCAGCTTTGGTTTATTATTTTTAAATGCCTTAATTTAATAATTAATTCAAAAAGATTTTTTTTGCAAAGTTGAGTAGAAAATAAGGATGCTGAAAGCCTCCTCTCAGTCTAGACTACTCTTTTTTGTGTACAGAGGCAAAATGTTTGATGTCATTCCTGAATAATGTTCAGCAATGTTTTATCCATCAGAGTTATCCAAATACAGGCAAAGGGCAACTCCATATTTCAGTGACCTGACTAGTCCCTTTGTTGAATGGCCAGCTCCACTTAGCTGCAGATGGTCATATGATATAAAAGTATAAGACATCACAAAGAAAGGTGCTGTAAGCTCTGGAATCTATTTTTGCAGTCTGTGCTCATATTTTCTATTACATAGGATCTTGTCCTCAGTAGAAAAGTTCCAAAAGTTTACATCAATTAGTTTTATTTGATCTCTGTAAACTAGAAAAAAATCCCTGACACTTTGAATCCAGTTCAAGCTTGTTTAGATTAACTTCTCTTAATTAGCAACCTAAGTGAAAACAAAGCAAGGGTAAAATCACTTCCTATGCACCACTGATGGATGTGTCTTCAGTGAAGAGTTAACATGAATTATCCGTGCTTGAATTACTCTGTTTGTATAAGCTCTGTTTGCATGAAAGCCACCACACTGTGAAATAACACTAGAGTTTGTTTTGTCCATGCTATGCTTGTATGTAATACTAACAGTTGTGGATGGGCATCCTATGGATTTCTTTACTGGAGCAAGCTGCAAAACAAAACAAAACAAAACATCCCCAGTTAATTGTTTATAAGAAAGGGCCGACCTCTTTAGATGAGCAGAAGGCACTGAAGGACTGTATACCCTTGAAGTTTTCCCATGGAGCAAACATATGTCCCTGCTACGGGGAGATCAATTGTTAGACTGCATCCATTAGCGGGCCAGCCAGTTAGTGCCACAGGCTTCACCACGCTGAAGTTGGGATCCTGGTTAAGCTTGGGCAACATTTAGGCTAAAGTTAGCTTTACAGAGATGTTCTTGTATTTAGGATTTGCACTCCTGCACAGTAAGATGCAGATCTAGCATAGCAAGATTTCCTTATATTGCTCAGATCTGCTTAGTGACAATAATATGTCAGATTCAGGATGAGCTTGCCTGGGTGCACTGTGTCTGCCCCTGCTTTTGAGGTCATGTGCCTGCTCAGAGTGATAGTCTGCGTATTTTCCTGAGCCTTTTTCTGAGATATACCCCATTCTATCTATCCTCTGATGTATGTATAAAATTTAGTCATTACACTAAAGATGTATCTTCTCTACTCCAAAGTTAGAAAATAAGAAAGAAGGTAACAGGTTACTGAGAATGGCAGTTCACTGTTGAGGGAAATTGAAAATATTAGCCAGATATTCCAAATAAAATATCTATGTTTGGGAATCAAAATACATTTTAGATTACTTAAATGAATGGCCTGACTTTTGGAGGTGCTAAGGTGATCCAAACTCAGAATGTTTTCCATCCTCAAAAATCTGGCCAATTGCTTTCATGTCTCTCTGTGGAATTTAGTCACCCAAGTTTGACAGTTTTGGCTCTAAGGTTTAACTTGACTGAAAACAAACTGGCTTCAAAACTGTAGGGGAGGTTAGCAGCAGCTGCTCAAACCTATGTATCCAAGAAAGAAAATCTTAAAATGTCAAATGGATTTCTTCTCATGAAGTCAACCAGCAATAAACAGGAACAGAAACATACCTGGAAGGGTAAAACCAGACCTCAGTCTTCCATGTCTTGCTCAGATGATGTTTCTGAGCAACCCTGCCTGGGGTCAGGGGCTCAGGTGGACTGTTTTTCAGGAATCTGAGGCTTGTCATTTTCATAACAACATCTATGATTTAGATACTGCTCTCTTCAGTTCTCAGTGGAGGAGCTGTGAGCTGGCACAATTATAACCTCCATATCGTTCTTTTTCAAAATAAATGAATAATCTTGCAGGAAACAAGAGCTGCCTGGGCTGTGGCAGACGGGTAGAGAACTGCTGTAAGACATTGGCAATACTTTGTGCATCTATGGCTAAAATGAAGTTGAAGGTAGACAGAAGAAGGTAGTTAGGAAACTTTTCAATTGAACTTAAACTGAAACTCAAAAGCTGAGACCAGAATTAGTGAACTTTTTGGTTTTAAGTATTTGAAATTCTAGCATAAAATTATCTTTCAGTAATGGAAAAAATAGAAATTAATATTGAAATGATTCTGCATTCAAGAAGTGCAAATCTGTCTTCAAGTTCATTTAGCAAAGTGACATTTAAATTACTATGAAGAATTGTGTGTGCTATATATTATTTGTAATTTCATAAAATGTTGAGATGAGATTGTCCTGGGATCAGCATATGATTAAACTGATTATATACCTTATATACATGGTATGCTTCTTTTTCAGTCACAATCAAAATACAACCGACTTTTATTAATATAATAATTTAGATGTCATAACTGAAATCTCAGTTAAATATTTTTAAATTTCTATTCACAGCCTTTTATTCTCTATTAACACACTCATTCCTCTCACCTAAAAAAAATTCTACTTTTCCCATCACCACGATGGCTGACATCTGCTAGGATGACCCCCTGCCCCTCACAGCAAAGCACTGCTATGTAGAAATGGACGACAGACAGATGCTCTTCTCCTCATTCTGAAGAACTTTAGAAATATGGATGGGTGCAGAAGAGGGCACCAAATACTAACTGTCAAAGCAGACACTGTTTTTCTCTTCTTAGCACCCATGCTGAGTATTTTTCTTTTCCTCACTCCCAACCCCCATATATGCATATGTGTCTTAATACTCAAAATAAATCTTACTATTTTATTTTGAGTCCAGGAACACTTCCATCCAATTTCCTTCAGGCCTGTTGATCTTCCTTTTTTATGCTGTGAAAACAAGGGTGCGAGTAGCGGAAAACTAAAGAATATGCTGCTGTAACCCACGCTGGCACTCTGTGTCTTTCCTGACTGCCGTCTTTAAGCTCAGGCAGCAGAGGTTAGAGTCACTAAGCTCAGAAACCCACGTTTCAGTTCCTGCTACACTTGCTGTGCCACCCTGGGTGTTATACAAGGAGGACTTGTAATGTAATGTGGAGATTGCATAGTTAAAATTACCTCAGGAAATTCCAAAATTAAGGTTTCTAGTGTGATGTGTTAATGGCACTATATTACACAGATAGCACCTTCTGCATTTTTATTGCTTTTATAGTTAAGGCTTATTATCTGTCATACATGCATTCTGACTCAGTTCTTCAAAATCCATTGAAGTCAAAATAGTCAAGGTTTCATAGCTGCAGTCTAGATGTAATTGAAGAATTACATGCTGATGATAAGGTGCAGGGACAGGGCAGAAGGCTGAAATGATGACTTTATCTAAATCTAGTATTCCTGTTGTCCCAGGACCATGGAATCAAACTCCTCCATCATTGTTCTCTTCTCCTGTAGATGTAGTTTGCACATTTTTCCTACATTATGGCTGAATATCTCTAGCCTGGTCCATACATAATTCCCATGGAAAACAGGAATTCCAAATTAAAATGCTTTTGGAGTTGGACAAGAGTAGTTTTCTTCAGGATTAGTAGAGCAGTGAACTATGCGGGAACTAAATGCCCAGCTAGTGATGTGTGAGAGCAAAGCTCTTGAGCATGTACTGAAGAATGTTTTGTTTTGGTGTCTAGGAAACTTTGTGGCTGAAAGCAAAGGCAGTGGTTGATATTGGACATATGAAAACCAGTTATGCTGTGCTTGTTCAAAGACTTGAGAAACAAGCAGAGCATAATTGAGCTGGTGTGAAAGAACTGAAAAAATTATGAATCAGTGAATAAAGAAAATATTATAGGAATATGTATTACTTTACTGATAGTAGACTATTCTGGACATACAATATGTTGAACGATTTGGTTTCATCTATTTGTCTTTCAGACTATCTGCTAATAATATATGATCCCAAAGAGACATGGAAAAAATTTATCCACATGTTTCCATACATGGGATAGGAATCTGTACAATACCCTTTCATCAGAGCTGTGTATCACTATGCACACTCATAATTCAAGCTTTGCAAAAGCTTGGGAAGCAGCGTGAGTGCTAGTAGCTCAAAGTCAAGGTCTCTAAAAATCTAGAAATGGTATAAAAAGGAGACTCCTCTGTATACTGACAGTGATGCTCAGACTGCCAATGCTAAAAACTTCAACAAGAAGTAGCTGTCTGTGTGTGTTAATTCCGGGTACTCCTCTATCAGGTCACTGAGGGATTTCTTAGGGTCTATTCCAGGTTTGAGAAGGGAAAGGAGTATTGGATAATAGCTATAAGCATGATAGCCAAATCATGGAAAGCTGAGAGCCACAAAAATATATTTTGACTTCTACAGAAAAAAATAATTCTTCTAGACTTCATATTGACTTTATGTTTTGCTTCTCTCTTCTGGTTTCCATCTTGGTTCCTGTTATAAACTGCTTGTTTCCAGTTTCCACTGCCTAGTATTGTTTTGAATTTTGCATCCTTGTCCCATGAAACCACAGTTATTACCCACTTATTGCACTTCCAAATAAGTACTTTCAGCCATTTGCTCATCTTTCTCTCAGGAAGAACTCCCAGCAGATGTCTGTAAACTTACCTCATTCCCTGCTTTAAAAGCATCTCAAGGCCTGCAACACATATAGCAGCAGTCAGGCTGCTGGCCATGATGCTGAAGAATGTCAGCTCTCTCTTTCTTTGTGTTTCTCTCCAAGTGTCCATGTTCTCAATGCTGTCTCTAGTTTCATACTTAAACTGTCTCTTATTTCAGGCAAGAGGACCTTTTGTGAGTTGCTGTTGCAGCATCTTTTCTTGCAGTAAAATATGGGCTCCAGGTGAGAATATAAATCAACACACTGGGGCTGATTGTCTTAGGCAATCATTGTATTCCCCTGTGCAGATTGTCTGTCAATTCCTCTACTGTATCTTCAGGATGCTGGTAGAGTAGGAAAGGGGTAGTTCAGGTGGTCCTTCTGACCCAAACTGCTGTACAAAGGATTCTGCAGAGCAGATGGAAGTGAAGGCTGAGTCAGGTCAGGTCCCACTTTCTCACTGTTATAATGGCCCTTTGGTCTGCAAGGAAAGTTAAAGCTGCCTTCCACAGCTTTTATTTGGAAGCCCCTGCCTCACAATCTGCCCCATCTGCTTCATCCAGGCAGTGAATCAAGCCTGTTGTACTTAAACCATTGACCCCTACTCTGAGAAATACCAGAGAAGAATAGACTTTAACTAAATCTTTCAGTGGCACCCTCTCCCCTTATTTTTCTCCCTCCTTCCCATTGTTTTAAAGTCACATCACTTTTTGTTTGCTGGAGGAAGATTAAACAAAGGAAGCCACCAGCGGCGCTGAGGTTTTTTGCCGCACGTGTTGTCTGTATCACTCGGGCAGCCTTCCAGCAGGTATGCCCGTACAGCTGCAGAGCCATTCACTGCTGAGCCATAAAACTGCTGGCAGGTCTCACCATCTGTGAGGAAGACTGTGTGAGAACTTCCCTCTATTACTGGATGGCTTTCAAGAAAAATGTCAGTGCCGACCCCATTAAGATAGCCAACATTTGAGAAATGGCATAATGTATTGCAAGGCTGTTCTCTTTCTCTGTCCTGGTAGGGTGAGTCACGAAGTTTTGTAGATGTTCGCACATGAAAAAATACTTGAATGGCTATGATATTTTAACACTGTGAAACACTAAGCAATTGTGAAACTCTTCCCATTGAGCGTCTGACAATATATCAAAGATTAGGGTGGGAAATTGTGGAATTTTGAGGTATGCTGCTACCAGTACAGGAAAGAAAGTGGGAGAGGGAAGAAAAGCAAAACCAACCCAAGAGCTAGCACTCAGAACCTTGTTTGGTAGTTTGGCACAGTCTCTGGAAAAAAAGAACAGTGGCTCTGTATATCTAGTCCATCCTCCACACATTTCGACCTTGCTGTTTACAAAATAAGAAGCCATTGCCAATAACTCTCCTGTCCAACAGTGTATGAATTTAATTTCTAGCTGATTATGAAAGATATTGAAGTAAAAGTCATTTGAAATTGTACCTGACTGTTGCAATGCAAGTACCTGTAGCTAAGCCCAGGGCCTCACTACAAATTATTGTTTCAGGTACCTCATAATCATATAGAGCAAAAAGGTATATTTCTTCTCTGGCTGATCCGTATTCAGATTACAAACATTGTTACCCAAACATCTTGCTTTTACGAGGAAAAGTACATTTGAGTTTGAAAAGCCAAGTCATTTTATACAAAGAAACAAGTTGGAAAGGGAAAGAACCTTAACTGGTATAAGTTTCATCTGCAGCCATAATCAATGTGGACAAGGAGAAATAACCACTAGGCTCCTACTTCAAGGCCACAAAAATCAGTGAGACATCTTCCCTTGCCTTCAGTGGGTCTTGAATCATATCCCAAAAGATGACCACTGACTTGACAAAGATAGTTACTAGCCTTTTGTTCAGTTTAATGATGCTTAATGAACATAACTAAGGCATGTTTGAGCAGTCCTAGGATGGCGTGAGCAGTAGCATGATTTAAAGAGGCAGAAGTTATCTGGCATTTTTTAAAGATTAGCTCACACCCTTCAAACTTTTTAATCCAGATGCAGCTAGCTCTTACGGTTGTGTTAGCCATCTGGTACTATAGTCTTTGGCTGAAAACAGAAGCAATATGTATCACCACTGCTTTTTGTTTCCAGGAAAAAGGAACACTGTTTTTATGATCATCCATTCATTTGGTATCAAGCACATTTCACACATGAGTTAACTGGAGACCTGCAGTTGATATATTCTGTGGTAAGAAGAAGGGCTTTTTATGGCTGATGGTAGAAACAGAGATGCAAAGGGGAAGGTTGCAGTTTCAGAGTAACTGAATATAATATCATTGGGTTTTTAGCTTTCCCTTCATAAAAAGATTCTTTATTTAGTGACACATTGTCTCAAATAACAAAAGGGTTTGCACTTTCTGG
Organism: Dicrurus megarhynchus; assembly: GCA_013399195.1. NCBI lineage: Eukaryota > Metazoa > Chordata > Aves > Passeriformes > Dicruridae > Dicrurus > Dicrurus megarhynchus. Next base: position 640,295 of record VXAD01009143.1, read on the forward strand.
GGTTGCAGTTCAAAGCAAATAACATCTTCAGCTATATTTTGCTAAGCATAAAAACATCTGTAATTGCCTTCCACTAACCTTCCCAGCAAACTACAAGTAACTTGATTTTATATACTTACTCACTTGAAAACATTTTATTTTGTTCAAATAACAGATGCATGCAAAAAAATTACCAGCAGTAGAGAGCAGAAGGGAAGCTGCGAAGGCGAAGGACATGGTGACTGCTTAAAAATGTTATTCTTGGTAAACAGCAGTACCAAATTACATCACCCAAAGGAACCTCCTGACTTCTCATTGCAGGGGGTTGAACTAGATGACCTTTTAAGGTCGTTTGCAACCAAACCCTTCTATGATTCTCTCCAAGGAGACACAAAGTCTTTTTGAGAATAAAAGGAATGCTGCTGCCACACCATGCAGTAAAGGATGCTAAGGACTCCTGTATTGTCTATATCCTGGAGATAGGAGTAGAGTTGGAGCACATCTGTTACCTCAGGTTTCTCTATGTCTCCTAGAAAAACAACTAGCACTCAAATGGATGGAAGAAGATAACAAATCCTGGGTTCATAGTCAGTGACTTTGTTTGACCAATGCACCAAGTCAGGAAGTGGTACAGCCCAGCAAGCACACTCAGCTATTGCCTACCTGATAGCAGTTGCATCCGCTTTTTGAAGAATACAGCTCAGCTTTCTGACAGGTTGCCATTAAAAATGCCTCCACTGTTTCAATGAACCAAACCCTTATTTCTGCCAGGTTGATGTGTGGGTCCCTCCTCTCCTCTCAGTTACACCTGAGCTGACCTGCACTGCTCTCAATAGAGAGGCTCACTACTATGACTTGGCTCCCAATAAGCTGACCAGCAAGGAGATTTTCCCTGTGCCATGCCTTCTGTATCTGCATAAGAAATTTTACATACCCAGGCATGTAACAAGATACCTGTCAGCATTTGCTGCCTGACAATTTTACTCTAGGGCTATTGATGACCAGGAGATACCTAGGAGGGCCACATGGCCTTTTCCTGAGCTGCCCCTCAGCTAAAGATGATCCTGCATCCTACTGTATTCAAACACCCATCTTTACCTTATGGACATCATCCAGCTATTGAATAATTTAGGTACCTGGCATTTCAGTATCTAAATCCCAAAAGAACAACTTAAGCAACTGAGGGGAAGCTGGAACTGGGGGCAGATTTCAGTGGAAGCTACTCATCTAACCCACTGAGATGCCTGAAACACTTCCACCGAGGTATATATATCTAAGTACTTGAATAGCTTAAAGGATCCAGGCTTAAGTGCTGATGTGGCTGTTAAAAATGGCTCCTACGTCATTTATGCTTTATTGAAAAGAATTAACTGTTAAATACAGAGAAGCTTCAGAAATGCTGCAAATATATATATACAGAGAGAGAGAGAGCAGGAGAGATACTCACAGTCTTGTCTGAGCAACAGCAAGTTATATCAACTAGTATAGCCACTCACATGTCTGCAAGAATAAACAGATAAGGAGGCCCAGATTTTTTGGTCCAATAACACAGATTCCTAGAAACCCACTAGAAAAATATTTTAAGTGATAGGACTTAACATTAAAACAATGGGAATTTACTCTTGGGATTAGAAGGGTCCACCACATTGCAGGCAGATTAGCAGGCAACTGGATTCACCCTGTTTGTTAAGATCTAGTAAGACATTCTGTTTCTTAATAGGTCTAGCTTTAGAAATCTGGGGTTCAAAATGGTCTTGGGAAGTGTTCTGCATGGGCAAGCTCTGCTAAGGCTGAAACATAGGGCTTTGCCTGTGCTTCTCAGAAACAGCGAGCTGCAGCCCGGCGAGGGTAAGTGCTGCTCTTTGCCATTTGCCTACTGCCCGCTCACAGTCCAGCTGACTGCCATGCAGACAGGCTCTCAGGCATGTCTGAACATCCCAAGGAACATGGCTTTCCATATGATCTGAAACACCATGTGGCAGCCGTGCCTGCAGTCCTGCAGTTGGCACAGCAGGCAGGGTTGATCTTGAGGGCAGACTTTGGCAGGTGGGAGAGATATCCCCTGGAGGGAACCTCCATGTGTTTCATTGATAAGGGAGCTGGCAAGCCCGGCTTTTACACAGTCTTGCTACTGCCGTTTACAGTTGGTGAGCAGTAAGGGTCAGGCTGCCTGCTTGTGGTGTACCTGCAGTCGTAAAACATCATATTTTCTTTGCTGTTTTTCTGTCTGTGTCTAGATTTGTGTTGTGTGAGTCCGCTGTTCCTGCCTGAAGAACAGTGCTTGTGGTATCAGGATTGAAAGGAATCCCCTCTGTCTGACAGACAGAGCTGGAAACCTCCTCTCACAACTGCCTGTGTTTTGCACTTAAGTGAAGCAACAGCTAAATCTTGTGCCTCATCCTCTAAGTGCCCATCAGTTTTTCTGTCTCTCGAAACAGCATCACTGACAATTTAAAAAGGAAGAAAGGGAAAATAAAAAAATAAGTGAAGAAATGAGCAATGTCCAAAGCAAGTAAGGAAAGTAATGGCATAAGGGGAGGCAGCGGGTGAGCTCCTCTGCTCTGCTCTACTCAGGGCCCCATCCATCCTCCCACCGCCATGGATTGGCATAGGAATGTGAAGGGGAGACAGACACATTTTGAGGCTAATATACATCCTCCATCCTTCCCATCACAGCTGCATCTGGCCCTGCGGTGGGTTATCCTCTCTCTCCAAATGTTCAAGTCATTATCAGTTTGACAAATCCAATATATATAGAAAGATCTCCAGGCAAAATCTGTATTTCCAGAAAACGAGATTCCTATACCATCTGCAGCTAATTGTTTCATACCATATTCATCTCAGGCCTGCTGAGCCCACTCTAGGCCTGCTGAGCCCATCACTTACCCTGGTTTTACACAGGAGGAGCTCCACTGTCTTCAGTGGATTAATGCAATTAACACTTTTGTGTATGAGAGCAGAATTCAGGGATGAAGGAGCATCCACCAGCACTGCCTTAGATCAACCTTGTCATCACCTTAACATTGACAGGCGTGTTCTGTGGTGGTGGGCAGTGAGTCTGGTTTTCAGGGGAAAGGGAGAGGAGGCAGCCAGCCAAAACTGGCTGTGATGAGGAGGGGAAAGAGGGGTTGCTGCCTCTGAAATCAGATCCAAACCACTGGGCAGGGAGATGCTGGCTGCAAAGGGTTGCAGCCATGGTCCTGCACTTGCCTCTTGCCTAGGGTGATTGGCAGCATTTCCCCTCATTCGAAATTAGAGAAAATAACAGAGCTCAGCAGTAATCTTGATTCTAGAGCCTTGTTGAAACTCTAGACACACATATCTGACAGATACAACAGAGATTAATGAGCCATGACCAGAAGTTTGATTTTTCTGTCAAGTGCTCCCATCCGTTTTTAATAAACAGGGGAACAACATAAACTCCAGCGCCTGCTCTCCGCTGTTTGAACTGGGCAGGTTGCTTTTGGTACCATGCGTGCCTGTGCTGAGTTATGACTGTAACCACTGAAAAACACTCGGGTTTTGTTGGGTATTTTTTTCCCTTGTTGACCCTTTTGTGGCTCCTTTTTTGATGAATTTTTCTCCTTCCATATTGTTTCTTTTCTCCTCAGCATGGATGGTCTGGTATTTTACCACTGGAAGCTGTCAAATGTAATATCATGTTTACAGCTAAATGAGTTCAATTTAGTGTCATTGGTGTATTATCTGGAGCACATAAGTGCCTAAAAAGCCCACTGCTTTGTTTTAAACAGCACTCCGCTTTATTTTTTTATGGGGTTTTGGAACGTGGTTTCCTCATCCCTTCCAAGTACAACAGGCTGAGCCAGCTAGAGTGGAGCCCGAGGAACATGTCATAGTCTCTTCATGCTTCTGGTTACTTTCATTATAATCAGGCATTGCTCTCATAAAATAGTAATCAGTACACAGACATCTGAATTTGTCAGGAATTCATGGTAAAGCAGTCCCTAAGGATTATATGCCACAGAAATATGTTTGAGAATTCCTCTACATTTATTTCTTGCAAACTGTGATAGAAGCCACAAACAAAACAAAAGGCTATCAGGGTGTGGTTTATACCCTGAGGTATTTATGGGAGGGGAAAAAGAGTGAGGAAATGCTGCCATAAATCTAACTGGCCACAGAATGTCACTCTTGCTCCATGCAAATGAAACTGAAAGGAAATTTACCTGGTAATATAAAACCTGAGTCTTAAGGAAGGCAGCTCAGGGAAGCTGTTGCCTGTAGACAGATGAAGTATGGCTATGGAGACAGGAATGAGTGGGTACACACACCCACTCCCACAGGGAACCCAATGACATGCCTGAACCAAATGCCTTTGCAAACCTGTGATCTGGGTCTGCATCTCCCAGAGAGTCTTGCCAACAGGTGGGTTGTGGGCCTTAGGGGGAAAAAAACCCTGGATCTTGAAAACTCTCCCCACACTAAGACAGACATGCACAGCAGGCCCCAGCCTGTGCTTAGGGCACTTCAGTCTCCCTGCTGAAAATACCTGATTATCAGAAGGATTATTGTGAGTGAGTGAGGTCCTTTCTAGGTGCAGGATCAGGACCACAGAGAAAGAGCTAGGCTATATTATTTAAAACAAAAGCTGCTCTTGAATGAAACAAAAGCACTCCCAGTTTCAAAACATGAAATAAAAGCTGCCCTGAAACTGAAATTGTCCTTGACTTGATGCCGCCTACAACTGAAATTGCCACTAAATTTAACAGACCAACGCTTAGCATTTAATTGCCCCTGAAAAGATGTCACTGTCAGGAAGGCACAGTATCAAAACCCAAATCTTTTAATTTTCATTCAGGGCTTCATGTCAGGTAGCAGGTACCTGGTTCTCCAAGCTGTGACCTTGACCAGACTGGAACACAGAGGTCACCCGCCTGTGCAGGAAAGGATCCCACCACAGTGCCACCTCTATGCACAGGGGGAAGGCACCAGCTGCAAGGCACCTCTGCAATTCTCCTTTGAGAAAAAAGCTTTTTCTGGGGTCCAGAATGAGATTGGGGGAGCAGAGTAGAGATTATTTCCTGACCTGCCAGGGCTGAAGGATTGAGATTTCCCCACCCTGCCTTCTGGATGGGTGAAGCTTCTCTGGAAAAGATACTGAAGCTTGTGTGATCTGTCTGTGGTCTGCTGAAAACATATTTTTTATAGATCTGCAGAGGTGAAAAAAAAAAGGGTTTATGCACTTATCACTTTTTGCATGTGCAGAAGTTCAAATCTTGAAAAAAAATTGAATTTAAAGAGTAAAATGCAAAAATTTAGATCAGTTCAAAAATTCTGCAATGATGATTTTTGGTAAGCCTTGAAGTGTTATGAAATAAGAGTTTTTTCCTGATGTTTTTGGTCTAATCTTACTTAGATTTCAAAACAGACAGTTACTTTCAGTCTGAAAATTACATCCTTTCTTTCTAAAGTTATAGAAAGAGGATATTCTGATAATTTTTAAAAACATTTTCCAATTGTATTTGAGTATGGCATTTTCATTTTAAAAATCCCATCTCCTCCCTAAGGTTTTGATTTTGACAAATCCACATCTTCCAGTGAAAAACACTTCACAGAACACTTCCCAATTTTGCCTAATATTTACATCTGTTCTTCTCTGAGAATGTGTCACAGCTGTAGATCAACAGGAATCGCATAGAACACGGTTGATTTATGGTCAAAATAATATTTTTAAATCAACTTGTATTTAAGGGTAGTGAATAGCACATGTCCATATACCAGCAATGTATCATAAGGATTTTGTACCGCTTTTACATTTTTTACATTTCTTTTGCATAATTATACACGATTCATGAGTGATTGTAATTTTTACAATTATTTTACATAATTACATGTTATTAGAGCTGAAATTTGGGCAGAGTTAAAGACTGCAAGCCAGATCCTCAGTGTTTCAGGCACCCACCCTGATGGCATCATCTGTCTCCTGAGACAGGAAAATTGGACCAAAAGGGACTACTGTCCACCAAAATTAGAACAACCCCAGAGAGATACATGACTGTAAAGTGGCAAGGAAAAGGAAATTGTTTGTCACTGCTGCTTTTATCCTTAGCTGCAGCTTTGGCCTTATATCGTATGATCCCAGTTAGACACAGTGCTCACAGGGAGTTGAACGAAATTCACGGGAAGCTGCACACTGCTTTCCTGCATCTGTCCCCACTGCCTTCATCTCTGGCCCCCAAACCACAGGTACTTGGATGCAAGGCAAACCTACAGAGGGGCTTCCGTTTAGTCCCAGATTATTGATCCCTCTGCCAGAAAAATCACATTTTCAACGTGCTTGGTAAATAAGGGGAGGAAGTGTCCCGCACGCAGCAAAACCTGGGGCGTTTTCTTCACCTTTGCCAGGCGCGCAGGCATTTTCTTCATTACAGCGGTTGCTTGGTGGGACACACTACCCTCTGTGGGAAGGTGGATATTAATCACAAGTTTAGCTCGTGGGCTTTGCTAGCACCCTATTTTTGGCTGGCTTTCTGTTCCTCAGAGCTCAGGAAGGTCTCTGACAGCTGAGGTACAAGGGGTGGGTGAATGCCTTGTTTCCTTGGCTGGATTATCCCTCATCCCCTCTGCATTTTAAGAGATTTGGTGGGCCCGTTAACAGCTTCTACCTGTTTTAAGACCTGTGACAGGAGGCTGAATGGTTTGCTTCATGCGGCCCCATTCACCCGCCGTTCCTGCTCACGGTGTTGACATGATTTATGTAAATCATAAAATGTGGTGGGGTGACCTCACGAGTGTCCAGCTCTCCTCACGCACGTCTCCGGGCAGAAGGGCTAGTATTTATAAACAGTGGTATATTCACATCTCAGTAACCTGCTTTATTTACACTGCTTGAGCAGGGCCGCTACTGCACAAATGAAATATTATTCCCTGCCATGTGCGTTTCGTTTTTCTGTCGGCTCTGTGTTTTCTTTCATGCACTGCCCTCCCTGTCGGTGAGTTTGTCGGCAGCTCTCCCCAGCAAGGGGCTGGGGAAAGGGGAAGGAGGTTTGCTGCCATTTCCAAGAGTAGATGGTAACAGGCGAATGTGGGATCCCAGACCAGCAGACTAGCAAAGTCCACACTGGGGCTACAAGCTGAGCTCCAGTTTCTGCAGGTTGGAGGGGAGCAAACCAGGGCCCTGTGTTAACAACCAGCTGGGCTGCAGAGACACAACCTTTCACCACAGCCAAAGCCATTGCCTTTGCTTACGGTGCTCCAGCCCATCACATGCTTCTCTTGCTGTGCTGCTGCTGGTGGGATGCTTGCTCCTAGGAAATCCTGATCTTGGCCGTTCTTTGATAAGGATAGGTGAGAGTTAGTCAAGCTATAATCAAGCTTCTCAGGCATCTGGATATGGTTGAACCAGCCAGAATTTTCTAGCAAAGTCATCCTTTTGCAGTCATTTTTAAGGAAATCTTTTTACTACAGCCTCCAAAGAGCTCATGTCTGGCTCATGAATTAAGAGAAAAATGTCTTCTCTCTCAAAATAACCACAGTAATGAACTCGACAATAAAAACTGCTTATCACCCTTCTGGTTTGGGCACTTGTTTTTTGTTTTTTCTTTTTACCACTAATTAAAAAAAGGGAAGGAAGGTTTAATGTTTTTTAAAATATTGTATTTAAAGTTGTGTCTGGTTCATTATCTCACCAGCTTCTGCTGTTTTGAAAATGTGTTTTTTCTTTTCATTTTCTCAACAAGATATTTATGGTAAATATTAACTTACGAACAAGTCAAGAAAATCAATAGCTGGAACTCCGTCAACCTCGAAGGACTGTGAGCATTTCAAAATGAACTCCAAGGCCTGAAACTCCAGAGGAGAAAGAGCTCTCTATTGCCTCACTGATGGAAAGGGAAAAGTGTCTCATAAAAAAGCTCAATTTCTGTAAACTGCGTATACATGAATCTTCTAGCAGCGCTCGAACAGCATCTAAATCATGGGGCCACAAGTGCTCACCAGCTTCTGGATTCAGATGCACATTCTGGCAATATCTGGCTGTGTGCAGGGATGGCACCTGTGTTTAGATGGATCCTCCTTCTCCTGTCCTGTGCTATGGTTCCCACAGGAAGAAAATGCCTCTGTCTGGACAGGAAGGGGACAGCCAGTGCTGTGAAACATGATGGAGGCAAGCAGGGAACACCTCTCGCATGTTTTTTTGATACAAGAGCAGGGGCAGAGCTAAGGGAGGATCAGGATTTGGGCAGTCACTTATTTGTTCAGTACCCCGGGAAAGTTTAGCTGCCAACCCGGGGTCACAAGCTGTGTGATGGGGGAGCAGCTCCTCTGGGGCCAGCAGGCACATCTGGAAGCAGACATTTGGCTTGCGGCTGCAGCCCATGTGTCAGGTTTGGTGTGTGTCTGGAAAAGTGTGCTGCAAGGACCATCACCCCCAGGACTGGGGAGGGGAGAGCGGGAAGAGCCAGATGGCTGAAAAGACTTGCTAAGGGAAAGTACTTTTCTCTTTATATTCTTGGAAATCCTTTTACCTGGCCCCCAAGATCACAGCTGCATTTTCTTTCCCCTCATAAAGATTTCTTTTTTTGTTGTTGTTATCCCCAGAATGTGATGGAGGAATTTCTGTTTGTTAAAGGCATTCGGCAAGGCTGTGGTAAGCCTCTCTGGTTTACTGGTTGAGATCACAAGGCAGTTTAGTTATTTGTCAAAATGCACTTGGTGAAATGCACTGGGCCCTCTTGCTTTTCCCCATCTTTCAGAAGGCTTTTAAGAAGGGTCTGATTCTGCCCTCCCTCCCTCATAGCAAACAGCACCTTTTTTTCCTGTCAGCAGTGGGACTGCCTTTGCACGGCATAAATAGAGGTAGTAGAATCCGGTTTAGGGAAATATTCAATATTCTTCAAGTATATAATAAATTATTTCAGAAATCTAAATGACACTGAAATGAAGAATTGCCCTGTGTGAACCAAAGGGATATTTGGCAGGGGAAACCCCATAGTATTAGCGGGGGAACCCCCACAGCTTAGTATTTGGTGTTTTGAAAAATATCAATATTCTCTTCAGCGTCTAGTTGAGGAACTGAGTCCACATTGTAATTCTAACAAGATGGATTTCCTGCTCTCACTCAAGGGGTTTCCCCCATAAAGTATGGTAGGAAGTGTGTTGAGCCTCATTAACTCTCATCTTGTTGCTGAAACAGCACTGGAAACTGTTGGAGATGTGTATTAGGCAAAGCTGCCTTGGCTTGCATGGACAGAAGTGAGAAGCTGCTGCGAGGTGAGGTGAACCAAGGTATGGTGAAAAGCAAGAGGAAAACAAATATGAGTCCAGAAGGAAGTTTGTCTACAGCAATACATACTGTATCCCATCTTTCTTATGTGTCAATACAGAACATCAGATTTCCAAAATCAGGAGTTGGAAACTGAGGAAGCCATTTCAGAGGACTATCCTTTGAGATAGCTCCACCTCTATTCCTGTTATATTTGACTGTCCACAAAATCTCTGTAATGTCTCCATAGATGTCAGAAAAAATATTTTGCTCTCTCCATCATCTGTTTTACCCTGGCACTGTTCTTTAGCTTTTTGCAGAGCTGCTTCACGTTTACAGAGGAGTGAAGGAGAGGAGAGCTAGAGATTTCACACTTGATATTTACACACTGGACATAGTCTTAATTTATCTCTTCCCCAGCTTAACTCTCATTGAAGCAATTAAAAAGTCACCTTGAGGATTTATCTCTGAAAACACTTCAGCACCTCCTAAAGAGAAGACTATGGAACTAGCAGTGCTCAGAATTCTGCATTGCGAAGGACTAGGCTGCAATCTTATGCACATTCTGTCTATTTTATTCCCTGGCTCAGGGCTGGGATAGCCCACGTACATGACTCCAGATGCTAGCAATATAGAGTACATTGAAAGCAGAGCTGGGCCAAAATGTTCTCTTTGGACTTCTTCAGGAGTATGGGAAAGTACAGCCTGAGATTCACGGTGTAAACTTTCCCCACTGAAAGTTTGATACAGTCAGTGTGATTTCTAGGTGGAGTGAGAGAAAGCTGGGGGAAACCTGTTTCCCTTCAGTGTATTTACTGCATAATGTGAGCAGCCACGCTCTCTAACCCAGCAGCAGATATTCTGCCTTGGATGTTGTATACATTATACTGCTGAAAGAAGAATAACACGGTATTAGTGTCCAGCTATTACAGGCCTTAACCTTTTAGCCCTGAGGGACTGCTTGGAGTTTTGTCTGAAGAGTGCCTGTAGGGGCAGGGTACAAAATTGCAGGTGCAAAGTAGTGTTTGCAACTACAGATCACAAAGGTGCAAATGCCACGTTCTGGTCTTTTGCTCTGCCATCCGTGAGCCTGCAGGCAGAAAACCGGGCACTGTGCAGAGCTCTGGTAAAATCTGTGATCCTAATTGTTTAATAACATTACAGTCAAAGGATATATGTCCTTCTGCTTCTGTGATACGCATTTTCATTTTTTGGATGGGCTCAGACACTGCCTCTTTCTGACAGTTTCTGGAGTCATGACCTTTAGAGTCTGTGTGTGGCTTCTTGTTCCTTCTGCATTCAGCCAAGAGATTTTACAAATCTCCTACCAAGGGGGATGGATTACATGACTCCTGCATTCTTTTGTGCTCTCCAAGAGCTGTAATATTTACCAACAAGAATCTCTTCTCAATCTAACCTAGTTCACATGAATATCACATGAGGCTACCTCCTGCAAGAGGCAGCCTTAAGATGTAGTGCATGATTTTGTGCTTACCATCTTCCTTCCCTTGTCCTTATTTTGTCTTCACAGGAGCTATCTCTGCAAGAAGGGCGAAAAGACACAGGCCTTGAAGTGCAGACCTGTCTGAATTAACTTAATGGCAAGCACAGATTCATACTTGCTGTCCGGAGAGCATGCAGTACAGTGATTGCATTTATTAAACATGTCAGGGTAATTTCCAAACTCCAGCACTGCTACAGCACTGTGAGGGAAGGCTTGTATTGCTACATAAGTCCAGCTTGTCTGCCAACATGTCTACCCATTCTGCAGGTGTATGTGTTACAGCCCAAGGCAAAAATATCCATGCCTTTCCCAACGATCTCATGGTGCTTCTGCAGGCCAGATGGTTCCAATTTGAGGCCTACGCTCGGTGATGTAGCTGTATTGAGTTTCTTCCCTGAAACCAACAAAACCTGCTTTAGCATTTTGCTTGGATTAAAATATTTGTCCCTTTTTTTCACAGGGCAGAAGAGGGACTCCTGAAGCCACTGAAGGAAGGAAATCATTACAGGGTTCTACAGAAGTAGGTCATGTGCTACAGCTGCTCATAGTTTAAGAGGAAGAAACATGGGACCTCAAACATGGAACACGACTCCTTCAAAATGTTTGAGAGCAACCCAAGAAAAACATCCTCAGAGGCTTATTTAATAAACATTATCTATAATAGTCTCAATGTGTGCTCATGTTTCCTTAGGAGTTTGCACCTACTTCCCAGAGCTAACAAGATTCCAAAATAGAGCGCAGAATAATTTAATGAAAAGGATTTAATAGTTTGTGTTAAAGCTAATATGGTCCATTAAGAGCTGTCATTTTATAAACAATGAAGGTATGTTACCCCCTCTATTGCCATAAAGCCATTCCACACAAGGTTTGTAAACAATCAGTAATGATCTATAGAACATTCACAAAAGACAATTAGAGCCACATTTGAAAAATGTGCTTTCCCTCCCATTTGATTCCTTTTTAAGTAAACTTAAGAGGACCATATATCTGTGTAGTAGACGGATAAATGTATAGCATAAAGACTCCATATATATATATTTATATATCTTTTATATATATATATAGTGTGTGTGTATATATGGATAGCGTGTGTATACGTAGATATATATCATGTATATATATATATGCGCATATGTGGATTTCATTAGTGATCATACAATGTTCATTATCTTAAAAACACTGCTATTTCCACAGCTCAAAAAATGCCTAAAGTGAACTGTTAAATCAACTGAAAAGTTTTTAATTATAATCAAAGTGTCACTTCACTGCGGCTTTTTTTTTCCCAGAAAACTAAAATTTTTGTGAAGACTCGACCTGTTTTCTTTAACAACTGTGCACACAAAAGATTATGGAGAGAAACAGGGCCAATTTCAACGTGTGGGATTCTTTTCTTCACAATGAGAGTTAAAGTAACTGTAAAACATGTGTGTAATATTAAAAAGGGACTCTCCAAGTCTTGGGGCTCCTTATGCTTGGTGCCGTATTCCTTCCACCTGTGTGAGCCTAAGTCACAACTTAGTGCTGTAAGCCACAACTTAAAGCAGCCTGAGAAGGAGAGGGACAGAAGACCTCCCCAGCCCCTTCCCATGTACCATGGTTTTTGGAAGCCAGGCAGGAATGAAGTATGAGAGAAATCAGACCTAGTGATTACAAGGGAGTTGCTTCTGGTGTACAGTGAGGTAAGTGTTTGAAAAATTAGGTCCATAAAGTGTCTTTATTCCTTATTGCTACATGATCTAGGAGCAGATGAAATAGTCAAAAGATGACTAACTTGGTAAAAGAAAATGGATACAACCTTATTATTTATAAAGTGAACTCCTCATTTAAACAAGGCGGCTTTTTCAAACTTAGATCCTTACTCAAGAAAACAGGCAAGAAGGAAACTTCAGTCTGAGGTCATTCTGTTACGTATTTACCTTACCAAGATTTATCGGAGCTACTTCTGCAAAGTTTGTGCAGTGTTTTAGGACTGCCAGGTTCTTGAAAACCACATGTCTGAAAATCCTTCTAGAAAGCTAAGCAGAGACATGTATAATGAAATAGTAATTAATTGCAACAAATGTTAAACAATCTTTTTGAAAGATTTGATTAGTCAATATATTTTGCTGCTTCTTTTTACAAATGGTCGTTATCCAAACATCATGTTGGGATAAGAGTGAACATTAAACAAGAGATCCTACTTGAAACACCATATAAATCATAAGGAGAATGAGGAGACTGTCTGTCTTTTCACATGAAAGCAACACCAAAAAATTATAGGATAACCCCCCCTCAAATGTGTTGTTTGGGTACTCCCTTCTTTCCTATAGCATGTAAAATTTCTCAGATGAATAAGAAAGGAAACAGTTTTACATCTATATTCCCAGCTACTGTCAATGGATTTCATTGAAATGAATGTTATTGATCTACAGTGCTGCCTTGGCTGTCTTCGTGACAGCACACTTAAGAGACCTGACACAGTTTCCTTGTTGGTCAACGGATATGTTTTAGATATTTTTAATGGGAACCTCACTGAGTCAGATCTAACATTAAATCCATGTCTAAGATTACTCAAATCTGCTGCTCACTGCTAGGAAAAGCTGAAAGGGATTCACAAACCATTCTAGATGGGACAGACATTCATGTCGTAAAAGTACTTTGTCAGCTTACAGTGTCATTGTCACAGGGATAAAAGCACAAATCAGTTGTTTTTGAAGAGAAGACATCCAAATAAAACTAATGCCAATGGACAAAGGTAGAGCCTAGTAAAAGCAGCTGAGCAGACGTGAAGTCTGAGGATTCATCTGATCTCCCAGAATCCTGGGATTCATCTAACTAAACGCAGTTGTTTGCATCCAGATGTTTACATCATTTAAGGCTCCTTTTGAAGTAAATACATAGAAACAGGCATTTTTAGGAGGTACCTACTCGGGATCTCCTAGGGCTGACATTTACATCTGACTAGATGAATTGAGTTTCAAAATACCGATTTCCCTCTACTGATATGAGAGGGATCTAAGGAATCTCCCTCAGGTGTCAAAGTATACAGGAAAAATGTCTGAAGCTAAGGATTGAAGGAACCTATCCCACAGTCTATCATAACAGCTACTAGGAAGGAAGATAACTCTCTCCAAGTTTAAACTAGGACAAGAGCTACTCTTGCAATACAAAAGGATATAGAAGCATATTGTGGCATTTCACATCCTTTGGGGTGAAGAATATTTAGATTTTACAGTTCTGAGTTTCTATTGTACCATTGTTACTGGTCTTGACCCAGATAAATAATGGGTATGATGGACTTGTTTTAAGCTTGATGATATTTTCAGTATATTTGTGGTATAATGCAGTATTTATGTCTTTGACTTGGTGAGCACAGAGCTAGTCTCATAGTTTCAAACATAATTAAAAGATTTCCTACTCCCTGATTGTTTTCAAATGAAAATTATTAAGAAAGAGATAATATTGTTTTTTCACTCAAATGGATATGTTTTTAGTGTTTACTTACTTTTAAAAATCTCCATACAATTGGAGAAGACTGAAACAGGGGATGCAGGACAGGAAAACATATTTCTGTGCTCACATTTGCTTTGTTTTCAAGGCAAATTTCAGTCCTTTAGACGTCTTTCTTCCCATGTAGATAAAGAGAAAACAAAATATTGGTGCCAGGGACAGGTGCCTCTAATGTATTCTTGTCAGACATGCTGGGAACAGGAGAGCTCTATTTTTGAAATACTACCTTTAGCTGCATTACGTGGAGGTCTTGTTAGCGGTAAGCAGCAAATTGGTGTTTAGCGATGCAGGTGACAGCACTTATTAATTTGGGGGAAAGGGAAAGAAATCTCCAAATTCTCAGGGAGACAGGCATAGTCTTGTGTGTCAATATGAGGAATTTATGCAAGCATCCTCTCATTATAATGAGGTAGAAAAAGCAGTACTGCAGAGACAGTAGTAAAATAACAGCTTATGCCCTGATTCAGGAAACATGTACTTAAACCATCTTTATGCAAGACAGCACTTAATCCTCTGCTTAACTTTGATTTACATGGGTGCTTATGTGGTAGCTCAGGTAGGGATGACTAAAGGCTGGGATGAACCCTGCCTCAATTAATAACAGATTCAGCTATGCATTCATCTAATAATGTTAATGGCAATAATGGTAACAACAATAATTTGTGACTAGGTAGCTACTTTCATTTAAATAGATCAAATAGTAAGCTGTACAAACACTAATGATTTAAGGCTCCCTGCATTCCTGAGTTGGGAGGAGGTTTGGGTCATTCTCCCAAGGTGACAGAGCACCTGGAGATGGACAGTGTGGGGGTCACACCACTGTGGTGTCTAAGATAAGGAGAGCAATGAGCTGATCAGCCTTCTTGGTCTCTCCAGTAGCTGATTCCCTGTATGTTCATTGGGCAGTTTGAACAAAATTAATAAAGTGGAATCTCCTGTCTACAAAGACAGTGTGTGGCAAAATGTAGAAATATTGGGGTCTCCTGAATGCCCTCCAGGTCATTGTGCAGTCACAAGAATATCTTTTCCATTGTCACCATCTAATAATATACAAAGGGGAATTTAATTTAATTTACCATCTTTCTTTGAAACAAAAGCATTGAAAATTGCATGACCAGTGCAAACTGCTTCTAAAACAAACCGATTTGGAAAAAACATAAGCATGAGCTATGTCTAGTTTCTTGTCTGGGTTACATTCCAAAGTTTGATGATCACACCCAGATGACTAAAATAATGAAGGTGATAGATTAGTGTATTGATGCATAATCACTGTCTAGCCTGAAAAACTTATGAGCTGCATGATTTTGAGAACAATTACATGTAATTAAAGCAACATTGCTCCCCCCCTCAAAGAAATATTTTCTGCATACCACCAATTAATTACATTTTTCAATGAGAATAGCTCTTAAATGCCTGTGCTGCTATTTATTTCTGACCACATTCAGAATTCTGAAGAGATATGAATTATGTATTGTTTAGCAGTATTATTTTGGGGTTGGGATTGTAAAAAATACCTCCTTCTTTTTTGATAGCGTCTCTTGAATGAATTAAAAGCTAACCACTTCCACAGGGTGAGGATATGAATTGACTCTTCTAACGATGAAAGGGAGTTTTTATCCAGACAAACATTGTCTGATGAAGTCAGTCTATCCATCCAGCTTAGCTATCTGCTTATTCCTCTCTTTTTGATTTTCCACACCCTTCAGATGCAATTGGTGAAACTAAAAGGCCTCATGCCCTGGAAAGAAGAAATCTACCATTGTGCTAAATAAATATTACTACATTTGCTTTTAAAAAGCAAGAATGTGTCTTTTCTTCAGACTAAAGCACAGTGTAGGTTTTCTTTTCCATGGAGTTGCAGTTTAGGGTGATGGCTGCTCTCAGTATTAGAATATTGCTGTGAGAAAAGGTTCTCAGTAGTCTAGCTCTACATATTTGAGCTATTAATTCAAATGTGCATTAAAAACTGACCTTGGCATCTGAATGCCAGTTTAGTATTTGAAACATTGCATAAACTTCAAAGAGTTGTATGAAACAAAAGAGGAAAGGAACAATCCATAATCTGGCTTTTCTGAAACTGCAGCTTTACCTCACCAGTTCTGCACAAATAAACTCTGTAGTACATCTTTAAGTGACATAAAGTACAAGGCCTGAGCTTTATTCTAAGAGATGTTGGACATATGCTATTCCCATTAAATCTTTTCCACTCTTCTCCTTCCCTAGATACCAGTGAAACCTCTAAAAGAATTGGGTTTGGTAACCACATCTGACACCTTTCTTTCTGGAAGCTGTGGTTCCCTGAAGAGATAGATATGTCTCACTCTCTTTCCTGCTTCAAAACAGTGAGTTTTCACTTCCTAAAAATGGACAGGCTTCTCCTGATAAATCTCTTACCAGGTTTGTATCACTGACGGCCGCATGAACTGGTGTTTTCTCCCCAGAACCTATGCCTGTATCAGTTGCCATCCTCATCTTGGTAAATGCTCTGCAGAACGCTGACACAGTGTCTGTCAAGAGAGGAGCAAGGACTCCTCCTGCCTTCCCAGCTTGCTCCAGCCACCCTGAAATTCTACCTCCATCAACATATGGAAAAGAGAAGCATCCTCTGATAATGCCCATGTACCCAACAGACATATGAGCAGCTGTACCCAGAGAAAAACATTTTTTGTACATCATAAATATCACACGTGCCCTGGGAACGAAAAGCAACACAAAATTTCCTTTAAAATCCATCAACACTCTGAGCAGAGAAACTTGTCCGTCTAACCACAGGCTCACTTTTGAGTGGCAGAGACTGAAATCATGGCCTTGATTAATTTGTGTTTTTCAGATCTGTCACACTGGGGTCTCTGCAGTAGCTCAGCCACCCAAGGAACGGCATGCTCAGTCTTTTCCATGACCCACAGAAACATTCTCCGTGTCTGTTTTGGCAGCTGGGTGTAACTCAATCTGCTATGGTATCCATGCTTAAACAATTCTACGAGTAAGCAAAACAGCTACTGTTTTTATCTTACCGTGTTTTTCATAGTATCTAGATGTTGAAATAACACTGCCAAAAAATTGACATTTTATGCTTTGACAATGGTTGCTCCTGATCGTACTCAGTAATACACGAACTCAGGCGCAGCAAGGGGCCCAAGCCTTGGCTTTCCAATGTGTCAATCAATCCTCAGCACCCATCAGGCACACACACTCTACAGCTAGCCAGCAAGTTCAAGCACCTCCGCTTGAAAATAGCTGCAGTGGCGCTGGAAAAGGAGGCATGTTTTCCAGAATGTCGCGAACTTGTGAAAACAATTCTGCAATGAAAACTGAGAATAACCTTTACAATTGCTACCCCTCTCAGGCAGCCAGCTCACTCTTGGGTGCTGTAAATACACAGTAATAAACCCTACCAAAGAACCATGATACAGTAATGTTACAGTAAATTCTGGTGGAATTGCTTTTGAGGTGCACCAGCCTGTGAAAGAGGAAGGGAAATGGGAGACACTCACATGTTCGAGGGAACGAAGAGGAAATACCTTTGCAACCTCACTTCCCTACCTCTGAACACAGCTCTCCTGTACTTTGTCTGTAGCCTATGGTGCCCTGGCAGCCCATTCATGCATAGAAAGACTTGGCAGAACACATGGTTACCCTTACACTGAATTCTTTCGCCATGTGTGTTTAATATATCTCTGTGATCTGACTCAAGTGGAGCAGATTTGAATACCTCATTATACGGAGACCAATATGTCTTCATACACACAGTAATTATATTGTTCATTCTGATGTTAGAACGCTGTATCTCTTGCTGAAAGTCAGAGTACTCGCATACATTTTTTAGTCACTTAGACATAAGTGACTATGCTGACATTCAAATTCTAAACAAATTGCTAATGAGCTTCCCCACTTCTTTTTTTTTCTCTTCTCCCCAAAAGCAGATTTCTCAGCCTCTGAAAGAAACAGAATGGAAGAGCTTAAATGAGAAGACACACGCACATGACTGCAGTCTAAGGAATAGAAGCCCATTTCTCAGCCAGTGTGCACTGCCAGAGCTATGTTGGCTCCTTGGGGAGAGGGAAAAAGACAGGAGAAGCAAGAGGATGGAAATACTTTAACCACACTTCAGATGTCTGCCTTTGTGCTTGGATTTTGTAATGAAGATTTATCTAAATCTTAGCAAGTGAGTGCTTTCTCCTAATGGAAATGCTGTCTGCAGCAGTTATTTCTTTCCTTTCTCTGCCCACTACCCTTTTATCTTGTAGTAGCCTTTTTGGTTTGGCAGTAAAAATTGTACTTGTGATGCTACGCTTTGGTGTACTCTTTGGTGTTCCAAACAATGTCTGAAGGTGCTCTGGGACTGCACAATACACTCTGGATGTAGACACTCTTGGCAAAACAGATAACACCTTATGTGACCAGAAGTGGTTTTCCAGTTTAAAGGACAGGCCTGTGACCATCATAGTGAGTAGCATAGGAGTGCCTTTTGAGAAATATCCCTGTGATGTGACCTGTGGTGCCCCCACAGGCAGTGCCTTGGGCAGGCTGCAGGCGTTCAGAGCTCTTAGTGCCCAGACTCCAGTCCCTCTATCACCACCTGGGGGTATAGATCCCTGTTATAACATTACCCTATACAGATCTGTAGCACTTGGGTTCTAATTGCTTGGCAGTCATCTTTTCTTTCCTTCCAGTACCTTGATACTTGAGGTCAGGTGTTGAAATGTCACTTGGGTATCTGGGACCTGAGTGTTAGCAGCTGGTTTTCACCCTAGTTCCCAAATCATTTGCTGTGGGGGGTCTGTATTCAGAGTTCCCTGTGACGTTCATACCCTTATAATTATCCTGTGTTAATTAAGTTTCATATTGTTCTTAATTGTGTGTGTGGCCCCTGAGACAATGGGAAGGATTCATTATTAAAAAAGCAGAATTTTATTTAGTTCAGAATTCAGTGCTATGAGAGATCTCACTTTACCTACCCGGGGAAAAGCAGCAATAGAAGGGAAATAGTTGCTGGTATATTGGTCAGGAGCAAAACCAGCAGGCAAGGCTAAAAGTGGCAAGACCAGTAAAGTGAGAAAAAAATTTAAGCCTATGTGTTTAAATTCAGTCTTAGACTAAAAGACTAATAATAACGTGTCATCCCACTTGTCTTTCACCAATGTTGTATTTTAAGAGAAAATTTCTACTGTAAAATTTACTCCTTTTTCAGTCAAAAAATGATTCAGCTTCAGGAAGGAAAGGCATTCAACAGGATGGCCCAGAGCATGCATAATGAGCCAGGCAGAAATAACAGGCCCCCTTTCCCTCTCCCCTCTCAAGGGCTGCAGAGGACATTTGTAGGCATAACTCTGGGCCCCTTGCTTGCTCATCTGCTCCTCCACTGTACTGAATTTCTTTCCACTTTCTGTGGGGTAAAAAATGATACCACTGTGCAGCAAAACACATAACCTCAAGGGGTGATGAACATTTGGTAACAAAATTCCTTGTCAATCTATGTGGCTTGCTCCGCGTACTCAAACTGTTAGCTGGTGAAAACTGGAAGTACATGTGCTTTCTCTGCAGTAATATATTATGCCCCAGTGATATTGTCCTAGATAACCATGGCTTTCACAGGCTGCATCCTCTTGTCTATCTCCCTGTTTGTGGGAAAATAAATGAACACATAGTGTGTGTGCTTGTTCTCAGAAAATTCCAGTTGTGTTTGCTGGTTTTCATCTTTTTTGTCAAACGTCTGTGGATGGTCTTTCATTGCTTCCCATACAAAAAAGAGTCCTGATCAAATACAGTGCATACCAGCTGGCAAAGGGATGGGTTCCCAGCAGGCTTTTGGCATTAGATACACTCATATATGTGAACAGGTTGATATGATTAAGGTTAACAAATGAGAGACAATTCCAGACTTTTCTAATTTTTGTATAGCATTAAATATTTGCTGGTGCTTTTTATTTTGAAGCAGTCAGGATTCTATTTAATGCTCACAATGCCAACCTGATGGTTAAAAGATAAGGGGCATTCTATCCTTCTCCTACCATTGCTATGACCATAAACCAGATTTGTAAATGGAAAAGAATACAGCACAAAATAGGATTGCATATCTATATGCCCAAGTTTTAAAAGCTTCACTGTCAACAAGAGAAAAACTACATGGCTTTCATTTTCATTGCATTCAGTGAAAAGTTATTAGGAAGTGATTTGGGGACCCCTACACCTGTAAAACCAAGGGGACCGAGGGGAGAGAACTCTGTGTAGCCACCACATTGCAATTTTCTGGTTGGCTTGGGTCTCCTTCCAGTCCTACAGTATTCCCAGTTCTCTTTGTGCTGTACTCAGGAAGGGCACAAAGCTGTTTTCTTTCCAGACAATTTTACCGATGGGCCTGACTGCTTAATTGGTTTGGCATAGGATGCCGGAGCTCCACCATTTGTCTACGCTTCCTGTTTGCTTCTCGTCTGTAATTCAGGCTGTGGAACGGCTCTTGAAAGTTTAGTGTGGTATGGTGCGGCAGATTGTGTAGCAGATTGTGTGGCTTCTTATTTGGTGACAAATTTGGTGTTATTTAGATGGCCTTAGGTAGCTCTTGACCCTCCAGCCCCTTGACTACTCATTTCCAGCTCCACGTCATTGCAATGCTTTGCTTAGCCAGGTGTTTATGTGGCCATGAAATACAGCAGTTCAGGGAATTCATCTTGTGGGAAAAGCAGACCTTGCATCCCCCACCTTGTTCACTGTTTGGCTGTGGAGGCAGTTTTGCCAGCACTGCCCAGGATTCCAGATCTGGCACTGAAGGACCACTTGAGGAACCGCGGTCTGCACCAGTCATTGCTCCTTGGAAGCACAGGTCTCTGTACAGCACTCACAGCATCGGCCCAGAGCCTGAAACGCTTTTTCAGCTTTTGTCTGCAGGGATCAGAGGAGTGTTAGTATTAGTGTGATCTATTTATCTCAGCTGTGTTCCATTTCTATTTTTTCAATACAACATTCTTAGTGATGAACACACTTTAAAAATGGAAAAGAAGGATGTGCCCAGTTAAACTTTTCCAACAAAAGCCTGTCAAGCAATACAGGGTATGTGACTGCATGTACGCTCCTATGTGTGTTAGCCTGAATAATACCAGAAAAATTATGCCAGGAGATTAATCCTTTAGCATTGCCTAGTTCTTCCTTTAAATAGTCAGGAGAAGGTGGTGCTGTGTGTTGTAAAAGACACATACTTTGTCAAGGTTGCAGAACTTGATTTAAATAATGTGTTTTCTCAAAGATTTTTCTTACTTCTAAAACTGTTAAAACAGAGAAACTGAGAGAACTGGTACAAAAGAAACATCAGATTATGACTGAGGAACAGAGAGGGCTTAAGGCAGATGTTTTGTGGATGAAAAGCTGGACATGATCTGGCAAGGTGTGCTTGCAACTCGGAAAGCCAATGATGTCCTGGGCTGCATTGAAAGAAGTGTGGCCAGCAGATCAAGGGAGGTGATTCTCCCTCTCTATTCCACTGTGATGAGACTGTGCCCCACAAAATGATCAGAGGGCTGGAGCACCTCTCCTATGAGGGAAGACTGAGAGAACTGAGGTAGAGGAGCCTGGTGAAGAGAAGGCTCCAGGGAGATCTTACTGCAGCCTTTCTGTACTTAAAGGGAACATATAAGAAAGATGAGAACGTACTTTTTAGCAGGGCCTGTTGCAATAGGGCAAGGGGTAATGGTTTTAACCTCAAGGAGGGTAGATTCACAGTAGATATAAGAATGACATTTTTGTATGACGAAGGTGGTGAAACACTGGAACAGATTTATAGATGCCCCATGCCTGAAAACATTCCAGGTCAGGTTGAACAGGGCTCTGGGTGACCTGAGCTAATTGAAGATGCCTTCTCATCGCAGGGAGGTTGTACTAGATGACCTTCAAGGGTCCCGTCCAACCCAAACCATTCTAGGATTCTACGATTCTACATTAACTTAAAAAAAGCATTTTGTTTGTTGATTAGGGAAAAAATTACAAAGCAATTGAGGGTCAGATTCTTATCTAACCTATCTTAGTGCAGCTCCATTGAAATCAGTGGAGCTTTGCTGATTTACAACAGTTGAGATCTAGTCACGACTTTTATAACTTAAATTAATTCCTGCAACACATTTATTTTGGCTTGAAGGAAGAATTTAAAGATCAGGATTGATTAGGAATTTTTTTCTAAATTATTGGAACATCTTTAGTTTTATTTTAAATTTGCTTTTACTGTTGATGGTAGTTTTTGTCTCTTGTCATCATAATTTATCTGTTAAAAGTTTTTCTGAGTGTCAAATACTTAGACTATCTTTCAGATTCTCAGGTGACTAAGATAGGATTCTTTCTTTAATTAAAAAGAAGAAGATTGAGTTTCAGGGCAATCATGTTTTGATATTCCCATATGTATCTAAAGTCACTCAGATTAGGAGAACAGGGCTTCAGTTTTCGAAATTAGACTTTGTTAAATTGGACTCTGAAAGTGCATTTCCCTCTCTAACTAAAATACCCGTGGTTTTAAATATTACAAGGTAAGCCCTCATCAGCTCTGATAGATGTTAAATGGCACTGCTTTACTGTCTTGATTCTGACCTCATTTCTTACACTGTCAATCTGGTGTAAATCCTTCACATTCAATAGAATTACTCTAGGTTTAGACTGCCATAAAAGGTTAAAGTCTATCTCTACACCTTTGCTCCCCAAAAGAAAAATGGTTTGTCATGGTAACCACTGCAACCAAGACCAGTATGTCAGATAATAGAAATTATACCGTAGTACTGAAGGGTTTGGAGTTAATTTATAACACATAAAATCTGACCTTCTGTTTTCCTGAATTAAAATACCATCTTTGGGGTACTGAATTTTATTAATTATTACAACTAATTGGAATTCAGAGTCCACTTCTGAGGCACCATATCAATAACATCACTGAATAGTGCAGGGCTAGGATTCCTTGGTTAAAAAAGAGAGTTGGTTCACAGTATATGGTCAGCATTGCTTCTGAAGTCTCTCCATGCACACAGGTCCAAGACCCCATACTGTTTGTGGGCCACTTCTGCTCCTCCCTTCTCACTCATTTCTGCACACCTGTCAGTGATATCCTGCTCCCCTCCCTTTCAGCCTCAGGAGCGTGCAGGTCATTAACCAGCAGACATCATTAGCTTACCAAGAAAATGTGTGCAAAGTAAACTAGACACAGGAAGAAGGGAAGATAGAGCTAGAGTGGGTCAGCAGCACAGCCAAACAGAGTCTCCATCTTCAGATTCCACAGCTGGACTCCGAGGTCCCCACTTCTGTGGCCCAACAGCAAAGGCCCTGTTCACATCCTTCCAGTGAAGGAAGTATTTCAGAGCTCATCACAGGAGTTCTTGTTGAGATTCAAGTCCTCACAGTGACCCTGGTTTTTAATAACACACATATACCCACTTCTGTGGTTTCAAACATCCACACAGTCATACTTACTCACAAAAGATTCTGCCTAATCAACCTCTTTAAATGAAATGGGGGGAAGGGATGTTGATAAAAATCTTACCCTTCTATTTCTGCTCCACAGTTTTTTTCTGGTGAAAAACTTATGCATTCTAGATGGTGGCTGAAATTGGCAGTGAGTCACTAAGATGGATAGTGGTTAATGTGGTGGTTCTTGACCTTGATAGGTTTATCTGTCAGGACAACTGAGGCACTTGCAGAGCCTTGGACAAGCAAGAGCTGTGGAAAAACCCAGCATGGGATGTCCTATTAGCTGACTGGCACTGGCAGTGAAGCAGTGCAGTGAACGACAGCTAAAAATATACCTCTCAACTAATTTGTAACTGAGAGGTCAAGAATACAGAAAATTGTAGTATAGGTCCTCTAACAGTGCTGATAGAGTACAAGCTTTCTGTATCTGATACCTACAGGTAGCAGAGTACCAGAGTCTTCCAAATGGCACATGCCACCTTGTGAACTATCTTTCTGTTTTCCATTATTCCCATTTCAAACTGTCTAGCAAAAGTGATTTGAGTTGTACATTTCTAAATAACCCTTTCAACCCCTTCCTTGGCATTTCCTGAGAATAACAATAGCAATCTTCCTTGCCAGCTGAGATGTGGTTCAAATATCCATGAACGGGTTTTTTTTATACTTTCTGTAGCTGATCATCCTCCATTTACAGCATGCTACTCTGTTGCCACTATGGGTCCTCAGCAGCTCAGATCAAGTTCCTACGTGTCCGGTCACCAGGTAAAATGGCATTCTGCAGCTCCTTATGTCAAGAAACATGCAGTTGTGAACTCTTTTTAGAGCCTGGGTCACAGAACAGTAATTGCACAATGGGAATCTGTATGCCTCCATATTGATAGTTTTAGAATGGCTGCCATGACCAAGAACATCCTTTTCACTGCTGCTTGCAAAAGACGTGGAAGAACTGGTGAGATGTGTTGGTGTCCTGTGGATACGGAAAGCATGCAGCAGGGAGATATCTCAGCTTTCTGCCAGTGTCTGTGAGAAAGCAGGGCTTTCTCACGGACTGTGGCAGAACAGCTGGGAGAGTTTTGTAAACTATAGAATTGTTATTGATACAGAAAGAGAAAATATCTGGAGTAAGTGTTGTTGGGATTCGGCCAATCCCTTTGAGGGGTGGCTGGTCAGTGAACCAATGACCTTATGCCAGTCCAGCGTGCTAAGGTATATAAGTGAACCTGTAAGTGAATAAAGTGTCGGCTTCATATCATAACAAGAAGTCGTCCTGTCGTTCGTTCTCCGGTCCCTGCTCGCGAGCGACAGTGTCCTACTGCCGAAATAATGTCCTAGTTGCAGTGTGAGCTTCTTTATTTTGGAAACAGGAAAACAGACCCTCCCCAAAGAACTCTCCAGAAAGATCCTCAAAACTAATTCAGCAGAGCTGGATTCCTACCCTCTGAATGAGCCAAGGGCCGTCAAAGTGCAGAGTGAGACAGCAGGTAGTGGGGCTGCAGCATACAAACATCACAGATGGAGTTCAACTTATATGTGCCACGTATGAAGGGAGAAAAATGCATTCTGACAGTTCATAGACCCAGCACTAAAGACTGCAGAGCAGGTGTTATAGACAGATTAAACGTACTCCCACAGAAATGCCATGGACAGCTCAGTAACATTGTGGATGCAGTACTCACCCCTCAGGTAGAAGAGCTTTGGCCACATCTTTGTTCTTGATTAGGAAGAAGATGAGATTAGCTCAGTTGGTTAGAGCATAGTGCTAATAATGCCATGGTTGTGGGTTTGATCCCAGTATGGGCCATGCACTTAAGAGCTGGACTCAATGGTCTTTGTGGGTGTTGTCCAACCCAGAATATTCTGTGATTCAGAATATTTTGTGATTGATTTCTTGCATGAACATTGAAAATGGACCAGTAGTTGATCCTGCCCACACTGCTTGCTTTGCTTGGAGTCTCATTCAGAGAGAGCAGAGCCTGTGCACGTGCTGCGGAGGAGCTGTTCACACCCAGCTAGAGCTGCGAAAAGCAGTGGGCACCTGAGACAAGCTGCCAGCAGCGGAAACCATCAGCAAGAAAGTCTTCTGTATTGCTCAGTTTGTGATTTACACTGGACCTGCATTTAAAAATACTGAAGACCACTCAGGGAGTGGGGTTGTTTAGGCAACCTCATACCCTGTTCCTGCTCAGCACTGGGCAATACTTTTACTTCTATCTCTGACTGATCTCATGTGACTGGAATAGGTAAAGATAGTAGTTGTTATTATGTCATGTTTACAAGCATTTATATGTGGTAGGAACGGGGGGGGGGAAGTGACTGTGGTCAAGTGAACTACTGTAGGATAAAGAGAGATAAATAATTCAGGTTCTCATTATAACAGAAGAGTGCAGCTTTCATAGAGAGGATGGGGACTGTCTTAGTGTGAATTGGTATTCAGTGGCTGTTTAGTAGCCATAGCATGTAATCTAGCATTGGTATTAACATAAATCAGTGGCAGGAATTAACAATATTTCTAAAGTCTTATATGATGACTGGATCCACGCTATATTGTTTAGTTCTCTTGGGCATTTTAATGATCATGTAATAGAAATGTTGGAGTAGCTGAGATATTCTTTATAAAGCTCTATGAAAGGTCTTTAACACAATGTCTTTAGCAGACAGTTTTGATAGAATGTGTTGTACAAAAAGAAATATACTTATTTTGGTAATATGGGAATGTTTCATTAGCTCAGTCCACAGCAATATGACATTACATTTAAAAAGGAATACAATTAATGAGAGGGTTTTTTTAGCTCTCAGAATATAGCTGGAGGAACTGAGCAAGGTGTCAGGGCAATTAAATAGAAGGACTGTATTACCTTTGTCTGAGCACTCATAACATCATCTTGTCTCAATATGCTGAATAGGGGATTTCTTTACAGTAGGATTCCTAATTTATTTTGATGTTTCCTATAACTTGGATAATAATAAGATGGACTTTTTTATTGATCTTTAAAAGTGTACAAATCTTGGGAATTAGCATGTCTGTAGATCTGTATATTTTCCATTTTCCATAGAGTATGGAATGATTTATTAGAGATACACACAATAGTTTCTCAGCACTGAACTTAATGGAACTATCATATCTGTGCCATGGAAAAGTACAAAATACTGCTGGTGCATGTACAGCACATGGATTAGATAACTGCAGTCCAGGAAAAAAGTTATACTTTGAGACTATTAAAATAATCAACATGGGTATTATTTTATTCAGCATTAACCTTTATGTTCTACGTTAAATGACAATGAAACCAGTGGAACACAATCCTTCCCTAGAGTAACAGTAACAGGCACTTCTTTCATCTCTAAAGAGGTTTCTTAATATCCTGCAATCCTAAAAATGCTATTTTCCCCCCACTGCAGGTCAGATTTAATAACAGTAAGAGGAGATAAATGGATTGGGCTCAGCTGAGCCTTCGGCAGCCCTGTGGATGGTAGGCAGGGATCTCTCCCCTCCCACGAGAAGCAGCAGCAGAAGGCAGCAGGGGCATTGCTGGGATGGCCTCAGGGAACTGAGTCCTTCTCCCTTGGGACACTGGGTCCTTCCCATGGTACTCACTTCTCTTCTAGAAGCTCTTACACTTGTGCCAGTCTGTTCTGCATGTCTGGGTGGGGAGGCCAGAAGTCCTCCTTGGCCCTGGGGATGAGGGTGGCAAGGAAGCCACCTGAGGTCTTGGCGTAGCCAACACTGAAAGACAGGGTTGCTTTGAGAAGGAGATGCCCAAAGTGGCTTCTCCACGGGGGCAGCTCTCTTCTGCAGGGGCAGCTTGCTTGTACTGCCCATACTTCCATGACAGCAATAGTTAACGTGGGGAAAAGTGTTAGACAGGTGCCAAGGCAGAAGCAACCTTCCGCTTTTGCCCACACCTCCATGTGCCCCATTTCATGGTGCCTGGCAGTAGTGCACCAGAGGCTGCAGGAAAACACTGTCCTGGGGCCCAGAGGGGATTAATGAACAGCTCCACGACCATTCATGAGTAACATTATAACTCAGCAGGGAACAGTTTCCTAAGCCAGGGAGCTCCAGGTGACTCCTCCTGCAGCAGCGCCCGGGTTAATGGCACACGGCGCCAGCCGCCCCATCCTGTCCCTGGGCAGCAACTGACCTGGCCCTGCTTTTAAGCTGCCACATATGCAGCGACACACGGCACCTCGAGCGATTAAATTGTGAGGGCTGCCCTCCCCTGCTCGGTGTTATTGACAGACCCATCAGGGGCAGTGATACATCGGCACCTGCTCAGCCCCAGCGGGCCAGCACAGGACAGGGCGGCTGCCCAGGCACCATGTTGGCGGAGAGGCCTTGCGCCCTCCCATCGACCTGCCAGGCCTCGGCGTTATTGACCGCTCCAATTTGCAGGAATTTATGGTATTGATGTGGGGCTGATTAACATTTTGTGCCACAGCAGTTCAATACAGGCTGGTAACAGCTTTTAATGATTAATTGACTTTTATGATTCCGCCTGGGCGCTGTCAAGCTGGCTGTGAATAGCAGGCATGCGCCTCCACAGCCACTCTCTCCGGTGGCACTGGGCAGTGATTGAGTGCCTGGGAAATTAGTGTCCTTGCTGTCTCATTTTATGAAAGATAAATGCTATGACATTTAATGCAGACCTTAATTTAGAACAGAACTAAACAGATCATTTTGCAATTTAATCATAAACAGGTAAATATCAAAATTGTTTAGCATTTCACGAGTCAGGCAGACAGGCAGCAGAGGTAAAGCGAAGTGGGCAGCAGTGGAATGGCAGAAGTAAGGTAAGGTAAGGTAATGAGTCTTGGAGCCAGAGGTGTTTTAATAGCGGCAGCAGCATAAATCAGATGGTATATCACATGCACCATTCAGGTATGGTCTGCCCATATGGAGATCTCGCTTTCTCTTTCATCCTTTAATCTCATTCACTATTCCCACTCGAGCCGTAAGATGAAGGCTTCTGACACATGACACAATACATGGAAAAAAAAATAAATGTCACCTACAGTTAATTTGTTACCTAAAACAAACATAAACATTATGGAAAATTTGCAAAGGAAAACAAAATTTTATTATACCCTGTAACAACTGAAAAAAAGATTGTCTGGAAGGCTGTGTGCTGTCAACTCCTACCTTCCTGTGTTCATATTTATAGCCTATTCCTTTGCATTCGTGTTAATTAAAAAGATTGTAAGTTTCTTTTTAAATAACTGTCTAAACAAAATGTCATATTATGCGTGTTTATACATACAAAAGCTAAAATGGCATATTTTGATCCTCTTTGAAATTTTATGCTCTATCTTCTCACCATCCCATCATCCCCTCAATTTGGTACGATTTACAGAGGAAATGAGGCTGCAACAGGCCAGATTCTTAAATCATTTTGACCCACTTCAGAAGAGCTGGGGAGCTGCCGAATCTCCCCATTCAAGGATTCCCTTGGCACGGGGGAGTTCCTATCTCATACAAAGCTGACAGAGCCAATTCCTATGCCATCTGTTCCTGCAGAAACCATTTAGAAGAGCATAGTGGGGGCAGACCAGGGGTGCAATTGAGGTATTTCTGTATTTTCCTCTCCCTTTTCAAGATCCTCAATAGCTAACCTGTTACAGTGCAACACGAATCCCAGAAACAGAAAGCTTAAATGAGTTCTCTAGCTGTTCCTCTGAGCTTTACCCAGTGCAATTTGCCTGGGATAATCCAAGAAGACATGCAGACAAGACCATCTCTGAAGGCTCTTCTCTTTTAACCTGATTCACTTTCTGGAAGTCAAGAAGCAATCAGACAAAGAGCTAAACTCCAAAACTGATTTGGCTGTAACATGTGGTGAAAGGGGGAAAAGGGGAAAGGGGACAAACTTCTGGACAGAGCTGAGTGCAGCCACCTCTTTACCATGATCAGCAGAAGAGCTCATCTAATAGCAGTCCTCAGCCAGCTATGTGATACCTGGAAGGGGGTGCTTAGCTCTTGAATCAAAATTCACAGTGCTGAGCAAGACCCTTAAAGCTCTGTGTACACTGGATGTTTGCCTATGGATTTGTCCTGATGAGCTTTGTGACTCTCCTGACGCTATGATCCAAAGGGCACATACTCTGGCAGGTTTCTTTGCTTGAAGGCACCAGCTATTATCTGAGAGGTAGTAAGGGATGGCTTTTTAAACTACTTCTCAACTGGTGCCACTTGCTACACTGTCAGTAGGAGCATGTCCTCAGCGAGCCGTCAGGCAGGCTGGTGAGGAAGCAGGGTACTGCCTTTCCTGGAGTGCAACAGGAACACAGTCAACCTATCTCAGCAATGAGGTGGAGGCTGTGTGCTAAGGGGGAGTCTTGACATGCTGTTTCTTAGTATTTTTTTTTTTTTACCACCACCATTCAGATACTTGCTTCTGTCTCTCAGCCCAAGCTTCTGAGCAGCTGGCACATTTGGAATGTGACAGCATACCACACCATGTATGGGACAAATCAAGGTGCCTTTCAGTGTCCCAGAATCCACCTTTGTTGCCTCAAGGAAGAGAAAGAAGACCAGGTTCCCAGGGCTTTCCAAGCTATAAGAGGGGAGGGGAAGAAGTAGAACATGTCAAAGAGCCATACTTGGATGCTGCTGTCCCTGGGTAACTGGGGGGATGACTGCTGATCCTTGGAGGAGCAGCAGGTTCCTTGATGCATACTCTGACCTCTCACTTCATGTCATTACACAGCCTGGCTTTCAAGGACATAAGACACAGGTTAAATGGCTATTATAATAGCCCATTACAACCTGGGCAAAGGTCAATCCAAGCCACTGCTCTCACTCTGCTTGTGCTAACAGCTAGCCCTCAATAGAAGTCAAATGTGTCCACACAGGCTGCCCACACAGGGTCTTCACTAACCCAACAGTTTGAAGATCCAGCCTAGGGAGTGGCATTCTGGGTTTAGATATCAGCAGTGAGTAAATTCCTGGGTTACGTCACAAGCATGGGCTAAGGTATAGGCAACATGCAAGCAGATAAAGCTTAAATTCCCTTGGCTCTGACTGGGGAAATCTAGCATTTAAAAAGTAACCATTTGAAGATGGGTGCAGTGAGACCTCTGCCTGCTCCTGTGGGTACCCATCCAGCTACTGTTCTGGACCTAAGCTCACAACACTAATCTCCTGGACGATAATGCCATATACTCATTTGGCCTGGATCACAGGTGGAGCAGACATGTCTGTCTATACTCACCAATGTAAATACACCCTAAGCATGGGCACAGCAAGCTAAGTATGTCACTGAAGCCAATAAGAAGTCCCAGTAAGGGGAGTTTTGCTCCACATCAGAACTGCAGTTAAGTGTGCCTTTGCTTCTGAACCAAGCTGTCCTGTGTTTATCTATCTTAGTTGCACATTTGAAGGCAGGTGGCTTGTCTCTCTTCTCCTTTGGCATGAGGTTCATGGTGATACTGCTTTTAGCTAATAGCCAGTTGAATATGAGCCCCAGAAGTGGGACTTGAGTGCTATCTCAGCAGATTCTACAATACTGTAGAGATAGTAGCTTCATCAGAAGGATATAGGCGAGAATGGGAATAGAGAAGAGAGAATGCTTCTGTTTACTCTGCTATCTGGGTCACTGTGCAGCAGACAGCAGAGAGCATAGAGCCAGAGGTAGCAGCAGGGAGTGCCATGAGTGGTGCGGGTAATAAGTGTTCCACTGAGAATGAGAAGCTCTAAACCCTGAAGTTTGGCCCATCCCTGTCTACACACAATGTAAAAACAGTGCCTCGCTTTTGCTCTATTTAGCTCTGCAACTACAGACTCCTTGACTGCACTGCAGCTCACTTCAGTGCAAAGTAGGTTGTGGTCCTCTTCCCTGCTACCTCTTCTTTCTCAATGAGAGTGTCCTTAAAGGACCTTCAAAACCAAGAGAACTGAACACTTCTGTTTCCCAAAGTATACAAGCTGCCAGGAAATTGCACAAAGGGCAGACAGCGGTTGCCGTGTTTGAAAGGAAGTGGCTGAGAACGCTGAGACCAAGAGTGCATGAGACTATGCTGACATGGTCTTTTGCAGATGGAGGTGAGCCTGTTTTGTCCTTTTTCCAAGCCAGATGGGGAACTGCTTTAATGTAAGCTGATCCTGAGTAATGAAACTACACCCATTCATGATCAAAAGCTTCTAAGGCACCATGTGCCCCAGAAAACAAGAAGGAGAGCTGTCAATTGCTGTCAAAAGCTGGAGTAGTCCTATGTTATGGTCCTGTGGACCTTCAGGGCAAACCTCATTGGTTCTGACCCAACAGTATCACAGGTTCTTATACCAAAACGGTATAAGGTAGGGAGGCCCAGCTCATGGAAGGAAATAGAAATGGTTCAACTATGTAAGCTTGTTGTAGGGCCAGTTCAAAATGCAAAACAAGCAGGCTGTTGCTTTTTCTGCCACATGTTGCAAAAAAACCGCTAAACCCAACCCAAATCAAACAAAAACAAAATAGCACTACTTTGCTTCAGACAGAGACCAGGAAAATGAGGCAGAAGCCTGTGTCTTGGGGCAGCAATTGGTGCCTCTCATTCTTTATTTCTCTGGCAAGACTGAGAGTCTTGTTCTCCTGAACCCTCAAGTCCTGCTCCAGGCTTTGTCCTTGCTTTCACTGTACCTTAGCACTTTCTGCTACATAGGAAAGCAGGCCCCCAACTCCTCTGCCTGCAGGAGGGTTACACTCCTTTTTACTTGAGCTGGCTGTGGGTGGGAATGGCTGGACACATACAGTAGGACAGTACTGGACACCTAAGGAAGTGACACCCAGCAACATACATGCCTGGGAGACACCTAATCAAGATTGGCAGGATTTTCTGTGTGACCTTCAGTGTGCACCTGCATTTTGCCTAAGTTGTATTTTAGGCATGTGAGAGACTGTTTGGGATCGTGCCCAGGTTCATCTTATGGTGCCTTGAGGAGGTTCTACCCACTTACCTGCAAAAAGGAGATTTTATGCCTCCTCCTCCTCCCTTGGTGAGGGAGACAAGGAAGAGGGAAGTATTTTGTGTTGTTTGAATAGCACAGCAGAACAAGAGTCAGAGAAAGAGAAGACAAACTGTGTGGAAAAAAATCTCAGCCCACTGAAGTCCCTGGCAAAAATTCCACGGACTTAAACAACTTTCTATTCTATGGCTGCCTGAGCTTGTGTCTCACTGCAGACCCCTTTCAACATCACAGTCTTAATAAGTTGTATGACTACTGCAAAGGGTGGAATGCAACCTTCACCATTTTCATTAGGGTGCTACTCTGATCAGAAAGCAGCATCTCTTTACATCAGACCAGCATCAGGTAATACAGGAAGAGTACTGTATTATTAAGAAAGTTTTTTTCTCACAATGTAGAATGACTGGCATTGAATCTTTTCCCTTGCTATTCTGTCATGCTGCTCTCTGTTCTATTGCATATTGGGCCATACATATACTGCATTCAGTGAAGATTCCCATATTCAGCCTCACTTACTTTTGTTTAGGTGCATGGCTAGAGAAGATGTATGGTGGACAGTATTTATAATTACAGCTCAGATATTTATCCATTCAAAAATAACACAATAAAATTTTGAGCAAAAATAATATTCAGTATTTTGACGAGTCTATTGTTTCTCTGCAGTCACATGCCAGCCATTCCTCAACAAAATTCCACATATTATCTTTCTCATGAGTTCAGAGGGCAGTTACTAAGTGAAATTTCCACCTGTAGGCACTGATTTAGTTTTCTTTTTATGATTCCTCTTCCAGATTTATAAGAGAATTTAATTAGGCTTCTTATAGATTTCTTTGGCAATTTTTGAATATATATATCTATCTCCTTCTTGATTACGATCCCCTTTAACTCACTGGATGTCCCAAATTACAAGCTTTGCATGGAATCAGTTGCCTTTGGCTATGTTCGGTATTATGTTACCTTCTGTTCAGTTAACGGTGTGGAGATAGGCCATAAGCACTGGAAAAACCTCAAAGCTCTTTTCTGCTGTTTTGAAATTGAGAAAGCAGAAACATAATTGCTTTTGTTGGATCACAATCCTGAATAGCAAAAGACTTTTTAAACATCTGCCCTTCCTTTGATTGGCTTTACATCTTCTCTCTTTTTTGTCTACTGTTCATTATTCTGCATTTTATTCACTAATGAAAAATTCTATCCATGACAATATTTTCATATGCTGTAAGATGACTGTGATTCAGTGCATTTAATCTGATCTAGCCCTACAGAAAACCTTAATAGAATGTGACAATATATGTTAATTCTGCGAGGTTTGTATTTCCTTCTTGCTTGTGTAATATCTGATCAGTCCTGCCTACAATCTCAATGCAATCTCCTGCAACCCTGACTTTTAGCAGAGCCAGAGTCTAACTCCCAGCACACATTTGCAACACCTATTGAAGTCAAACAGCACCACGTAGCTATATAGAAAATAAATTCTGCTTTCTTTGTCATTGAAGCCCTGCTCCCATGCAGATCTGTGACAAATCAGCACTGACTTACATTCCGCCAAGATCAGGCGTCAGAATTGTTACCTTTTACATGGGATTCTCTCTGATGGGAGAACTCGCATGTGTCTCCAGGTGCTGATCTCCCGCTCGCTCTTTATCACTAATCGAATTACTTGATATGTCTCTCTCCTTTCTTACTTTTTTAATACCACTGTCAAATACCTAACATGACATTAGTATGCATTCCCAGGGAAATGTAGCAGCCAGAAATAATGCTGATCCCTGAGTGGATTGGAATAATCCATTCATTCTGCAGGGAATAGCTATCCCTATTCAATAATAATATTGAAATTAAGAAATCATATTCTGTCTTTTAACATGGGAAGACAATACAAATAATTGGGGAATTTCCTAATGAGTCTGTTATTAAAACAGTATCTAGAGGAAACCTGAGCACTCAGACAACTGAAATGTGTCCTTTTCTTTTTTTCCTGGTTGGAGCATACTACCTGACATCAATACCACAAGTATTTTCAGTGCTACCTGGGAATAAGGGGAAATGAAGGCAGGAGACTTTTAAAAAGTCACTTCTGATTTTGCTCATTTAAGAGCTATGTATTTCAAAAGAAATGATGGCCAAACTTTCAAGTGCCAATAGTCCCCTGTTGGATCCAGATTTTCAGAAAGATTCCATTCTCATTTACACTTCTCAATAGAGCATTTTTCCACAAGCGCTCAGCAGCCAGCAATTCTTTCTGGCCAGGAAGCCATTGAGAAAGCTGGCCTTTTTTTTTTTTTTTTTTTTACCCTTCTGTGCCTGAAAGGGAATGGGGAGCTCTTTTGTGAATAAGGTTCTTCAGACAAGTTATGCCTGATGAGCCTGGCTCTGAGGAAAGAAGTGAAGTACAACTTTCCTCTCTGAAGCCTCCAGAGGCTGTGGGCGCTAGAGAGATCCAGACTACTGTTGGGCAGAGATAGTTCTGAGAGAACCAACTTGGAGACTGGAAGCAATGGAGAAACACCCATAATTCCTCCTGGAGCTTTGCAGTATGTGAGGGAACAAGTATTTCCATGAATACCAGAATTATTCCGGAAGCCTAGTTTCCAATGGAGTTAGTGTTTCATGGCTGACTGACATTTTAAATGAATTATACTATTGCTGCACTGTGAATTCTGCCCTTATCAGACACTGGAGAATCCATAGGGGAGAGAAGCCTTGGCTGCAGAGTGGATTCCCTTATATCTAATAAGGTATAAGCTCTGACTGAAGCTTTCCTTCACATACATCCATCCAGTCTCTTTCCCAGGTGGATTCTGTCTGTGTCAAATGAGAACCAAGCGTGGGCTGCAGCCTTTCCATCAGTAGAAAAACTCTTCAGTTTTCTATATTCACAAAAACTTACCACCTTGATTATCTCTGAAACCTCTACCTTTCTGCTAGGTTCAGCTACAATTACCCAATGGGTACAAAAGTACAAAAGTTT
This sequence comes from Dicrurus megarhynchus, assembly GCA_013399195.1. Lineage (NCBI taxonomy): Eukaryota > Metazoa > Chordata > Aves > Passeriformes > Dicruridae > Dicrurus > Dicrurus megarhynchus. The sequence continues at coordinate 675,834 of VXAD01009143.1, forward strand.
TTAGACAACTGTGTGCACACATGCACACACACACTGAGCAATTATATGAGCTGTGCTTCCTCATGGAGCCAGGCTAAAAACACCCACTGATAAACTCTAAATGACTGAAGCCTGCTGTGTCTCTGAGTGAGTAGGGCAGGCTGTAATAAAGGGCTGAGTGGAAAGAGAAATAAATTATTCTTTATCTCCTGTCCCGTATAGCAATCAGGCACGTCTCCCTCCACTGCTAGCCATAGGGTCTCCCCATCAGACACGACCGCTGCACAGCCCCTTTGGCACGGAGCGCACTGCGGGGGCAGTCAGGGGGGCTGGAAGTGTTCCTGGCTGGTCTGCCAGTGTGAAGGATTGGCAGTGTTTCTTGCAGTTTCCTTTCCCATGAGCAACTAGCAGCAATCAAATACAATCTAGCCCTTATTATTTGCCGTTAGTTTCTTTGATTGTGATTTGGAAATACGTTGCTAAGGAAAGCAAAAACCGTGGTTAACTGATTGATAGAAAATAAGAGTCATAGAAAACATCTGGAGAGCCAGATGAGTACAAGCCATTGTTTAGTTTAATACCCTTATAATATTTGCTGCAAACAGCCAAGCTGAAGGGTGGATTCTTCATCATTTTTATTATGTGCTTATTCCAAAATATTGGTGAATAGGCCTTGACAGCAATGTTTGATTCATGCCCTTTTGCCCAGATATTACCATGTCTTGACTTCCTGAGGCTCTGTAAGGCCAAATTATCAGAACATAATATCAAAATGTAAGAATGGTCATACTGGATAATACCAACATCCCTCTAGACTCTTGCCTCTGATGGTGACTAATAGCAGATGTTTAGGAAAAATTACAAAGCCAAAAAATGCAGCCGTTGTTCTCTAATACACTCTCATAGCTTCTAGTGATTAGCAGCTAGAGAACAAGCTGAGCCAGAATTGGTATCTTTGTAGTTAATATGGATGGATGGATGGATGGATGGATGGATGGATGGATGGATGGATGAATTTTTGTCTGCTTGGTTGTTCCTCCTCAACCTTTAAAGGTAAAAATGGGTAGGTTATGTTCTGTCTAGGGAAAAATGCTGAGCAGGAAATCCTGCAGTTGGAAATTTTGGAGCCATCTGTAGGAAATAAACTTCATCAAGCTGCACTGGTGTGTCTAAGCTAAAGTTAGAGAGTCTCAGCCTTTCTGAACTTCTGATGTTCACTCTTCAGCTTAACCATACAATTGTTGGGCAGCTGAAAGCAGGGGGGGAAAGAGGGTGGAGGCCGGGGGTTGAAGCCAACTGCAGCTGTCCAGAGACTCCTTTCAGGTGAGCTGGAAGAGACAAGACCAGCACATCACCTGGCTGACCATCACCTGGCAGCCCTTCAGCTGCAGCCCTGGAGCCAACACCCTGGTTGAAACATGCTCTTCAAACCCCCTTAAGCAGAGTGGTCTCTGAGTAGACAGAGATAGCTGACAGAAATGTGGTTAATGGCCAACTTACTTTGAGTCTTCATAGGTCCGTTCCCATGCTGATCACAGTTATTCAACAGCTGTGATTTACATGTACGTCAGTGTGTGGTGGATTTCTGAAAGAATCCTCTGTGGGCCCAGGAGGACAGAAAATATTAACACATTTCTGATTTTACAGATACTGAGAGTTGAAATCACTTTTCTGAAGTTCAGAGTGAACTAGTAACTGGACCAGATAGAGAAACTACTCACTCCTAACACTGTTTTCAATGGCTAGCCAGCACTTCCTTTCACCTAATTTACTGTTAAGCCTAGAGGCGTAACTCAGAGATCTGTATACCAAGGGGGCTGTTTCCTCACAGAATTTTATTCAATATTTATAGCATGTGCTTATTATGGTGATCATGTACAAAATTACATTGTTTTGACTCTTTAAGTGGTATTTTAACCAACAGGAATTGTTGCATTGCAAAA
>VXAD01009143.1:677772-699106 GCA_013399195.1 Dicrurus megarhynchus
TTAAACCAACAGAATTTTTTGATTTAAAAAAAAAAAAAAAAAAAAAAAGCTAACATTTCCAGAAATACCATGGCTTTTTTTTGAATTCACACATCAGCTCTGAATTCATTACAATACAAAGCTGCTTATAGTGCCAACACATTTTTGCACTTCATTCAATCAAATTTTACTGTGAGTTTAGATCAACCATGTCATCTCATATTCCAAAGAAATATGAGTCGAGGAGAGGAGAGGAGAGGAGAGGAGAGGAGAGGAGAGAGGAAGGAAGGAAAGAAAAGTGTGGAAGTGAAGGAGGAAGGATGAGAGGGAAGAATGAAAATGGAAAGCAAACCTTGAATGTGTTTTGTCTGCCCAAGTCAAGTGACTACCTTACTTCTTCAGGTTCCCTTACAATTACATTTATTGTTTCCTTACCGGTTTACCATTGTTATGAAAAGTCACTCACGTTCTAAGTAGTTTTTTTTAAAGTCTAACATGAGCAAAATGTTAGCTTGTCAGAAGTGGTTGCTGAGCTTGTTGAGCCTGTGGCTCAAGAATGCTGATATCAGAGGAAGTTCTGTGAGCAGAGAACACCCATGAGGGCACCCACTGCAGCCTTTTTCAATTCTATGGGGGCTATTCCTGCCCCTTCTCACAGCACATTCATTTCTACTCAAATCTGATGTGGTTCTAAGGCCACTCCTGCTGAATCATCCTCCAAAACAGAACAGACATGGAGTAGTCCCCGCTCTCTGCTATTCCATTAGACCTTGTCTATTACATGTGAAAGGGTTTTCCAGCAAACATACACTAATATAATGCTAACAGAACCACCTCAGTGGAACTGTTTTGATGAACAAAATAATAAACCAGCAGAAAGAGTTTTTTTCCCTGATATTTTTCTGTCTACCTCAGGCAATTGTTTTCATGCTTATGACAGACTCGGCAAGGATGGCAAAACTTTCTGCATAGACAAGAAATCCTGAAGGGTGTGGAACAGAATATTCACTGTTGGTTGTGGTTGCTCAGTTGTCTCTCTGGGCTGGCTTATTGTGTGAGGGAGTTTGCTTTTAAAACTGAAGATAACTGGAGATTTTGGGTTGATGCCATTATATTTTTTAATTTTCCCTTCTTAATGTTGCTTATTTAAAGAGAGCACTAGGGTCTAGCATTTACTGGTACTATCGGAAATAAAAACCAGGCCAAAAATAAGAGTGCTTTAAGAAAGATCAACAGATAACCAGAGGACTGGCAATATTTGACCATTGGGATGTATCTACTGAAAGAAGACCCTTTTTTGAAGGACAGACTCTGCCTAAGCAACTGTGGAAACAGCCTTCTGGAAGCAAGTCTGGCAGAACTGATAAGCAGAGCTTTGAACTGAGAAATGAAGGGTACAGTGTCAAAGACTTGAATAATCTTCACATGCCCATAGAACACCAGAGGAGAAAGTGTAGGTACACGAGGGTATGCCAAAGGATAAAGAAATTTAAGTGATCAGAATGGCAGGAAATAACAAGAAATAAAGTGCAAACTGTGAATAGAACTGCTTCCAAGGTGGCCATACAGTGTTAGGTGCAGGTCTTGACAAAACTGTGGTTATGGGGTAGAGAAATATTTAAAAATAATATATGTACCAAAAGGGGAAGAGCATAAACTAAGCTAGCAGGGCACTAGGTGGGACAGGTTTACACTCGTAACAGAACAGAATAGCAATCACAGCTGGAACACTGGTCTCAAAGCACATGCATTATTCAAGAAAGCAGAGATAAAGGTGAAGGTGGTGGCAGAGAACTGTGCATTAATAATATGAAACACTGTAAAGAAGGATATGCAGAAGTGATAGCACGCAAAAAGCAGAATTTGTTCCAGTTAAAATCATTTTGGGGAAAGCTGCTAAAGGAGAGTACTTGGACAGTGCAAGCCCCCTGGTTTTGCTCTGGTTGTGTGTAAAGGCATCAATGATGCCATTAGAGAGACAAGCTCTATTGAGTTTGTATTATGCAGGGAAATTTTTACCTCCCCAAATATGGATCAAGAACAACCACGACTAAAAATGACAGAATCCATATATTTATGGATGTAATAATCAGCAAATGTCTTAATAAAATTCTCACAGAACCATTAAAAAGTAATGTTGACTGAGACTTGGTTTTGATAACTGGTGACTACAGCAAAAAAAAGGACCTTGTTTCAAGTGATCAGGGACTGAGACTTCCTAATTAAAAGGAACAAATAAGTGAGTCTGCTAATAAGATTTTACATTTTAAAAGGGAAAAGTTTGGTAAACTTTTGGAATTGATTAATAAAGTCAGATGGATTGCAGAGTGTGGGCAATAAAATGTGAAAGAGGCCTGGAGTTTCTACAGGTCTGAGCAACGAAAAGTTTTGGGAATCTATGTACCAGACAAAAAAGAAAGCCTGGTTGTGTAACCATTTCAAGAGATGTGCTAGTACATTAGGTTATGTCTTTTAAAAGAAAGACCAGGTCTTAGGCAAGGAATGGACTTAAACTTGACAGGAACAATCACACCAAAGTCTTCCTAAGTTTTCTTGGATGATAATTCTACACAGGGAGAACAGTGTAATACTCTTCACTTGTGTTTCACTACAGCATTTGGCACAACAACACAGAAGATGTTATTTTTTTGCTGGAGCTCTGCAGTAAAACTGTGTGTGTAATAAGGATCTGGCTCACAGCATACAGACACCACTGAAAAAAAAGCATCATAACACTGGACAGAAGCAATTAGGAAGGCACATCCAACTAAGTGTTGGGACAAACCTTGTTTCATATTTTCATAAACAATTGTGATACTAGTACAGACTTCTAAATTTTTAAAGATGCAGCATTTAGAGGTATCATTAATTGAATAAAAAGCATATCAAGACTCTGAAAACCAGCAAAGATTAAACAAAAAATTTAAATGCAAAGTTACTGCTAGCAGTACAATTTCCCTTAGGTGCTCCAAGCTTATAAGTAAACAGAAATACCTGGCCATGCTATGCAAAGTGATTCTTATGCTACAATATGACCCAGACATCAAAACAGGCAACTAAAATCCAGTGAGACAGATATCAGAAAGTGTTAATGCTTTAGCACAAAACCCGAGGAGACCTTGTGTGCTGCTCTGAGCACCCATGCTCAGGAAAGCTCAATTTCAGTTGTGCAGAAGCACAACTACACTAAGGTTGCCTGCTTGGCCCCTGTACAGACCATTCATTTAAGAGTTGGATTCAATGATCCTTGTGGGTCTCTTGCAACTTGGAATATTCTGTGAATGACATAACTTAGAATCATAGGATCATCATAGAATATCCTGAGTTAGAAGGGACCCACAAGGACCACTGAAGTCCAACTCCCGGCCTTGCACAGGACAATCCCAAGAATCACTCCATGTGCCTCAGAGTGTTGTTCAAATGCTTCTTGAATTCTGGCAGTCTTGATGATGTGACCACTTTCCTGGAGAGCCTCTTCCGGTGCCCAACCACCATCTTAATATCCAACTTGACCAGTAGGAAACAGGAAGAGGTCCAAATAACTTGTCTTGTTAAGCTGGGGGAAAAAAAAAAAGGAGGAGAAAGATACAAGCCAACCACAGGAAATCTGCAAAAGCAGAAAATATTTTCTACCTGTTAGAGTCATCAGTCTTGCTGTGGTGGACAGTGAGCACCTAATGGCATTTAAGACTGAACCTGACGCATTGTTGAAAGCAAATCTATGTGTTTGTGACAAGCAGAGGTCTTGCTAGTCCAAGTTAGATTTGTGGGCTCAGCTGTGGCTGAATATCTGAGAGACAGATTAAAGGGAGGGATTTGTATTATGAAAGAAGACTGCAGGTCTCCTTCAGTGTTTAGTAAATCTTTTCTCAGCTTTTCAATTCCAAACTATTGCTAGTTTGCCAAACATAAACTGAAAGACACAAATCTTGAAAAAACTTTTAATTTCAAGTTGAAGCCATATTCTGAAGCTTGAGTCATGTAAGAGGAAGGACGTGGGTTTTCATGGAAAATTTAAAACGTCTTTCTCAGGCTTGTCTTACTACTCAGCTGAACTTTACCATATGAAATATTCAGACTGGCTATGTCCTACATAGAGAAAAAGCCCCATTCACTACCTACCTGCTAGTCAAGCATCATCAAAAGTGAAAATAAAGTTGCCTAGGATATTTGTCTATTTGCATTTCATGTGTATGCAGTGCTGCTCTTTGCCAGTTTGAAGCTAAACCTGCTTGCAGAGCTAAAGACTTGCTCTTCCTCCAAGAGGCCATAGGAAATTACCCCTTGACTTAAATGGGATCATATATATGGAGCTCTTACAGCTGAGCAGGTAGATATTGTCTTCTCTGCCCACAGGGTCCATCTGCTTCTGCTGTTTCTCCAGAGAGGTTCTTGGAGTGAAATTTTCTATAATAGTAACAGCTCCCCTCCTCTTCCCCCAGATATGTTATTCTGAAGGTGCTTGGCTGTGCTCCTGCCAGTTAGTCAGCCATTCTCTGTATCATGCTCTGCTCTTGAGACTCACCTGTCTGGTCTCCAGCCTGCACCATGACTCTTGCAATTTGCTTGTTTCCAGCCCCGTGCTGCAGACTGACTCAGCCTGACGCCCTCTCAAGCTAAATGTGACTGATCCCACCACCACCTGACTCCAGCTAATGCATGAGTCTTTGGAGTGTAATACACACAAAATGCTCTGTGTATGTATGTTTCTTCTACCACTTCCCAATCCAGCATCTCCCTTGCCTTCATACCTCCTGCTTGATGGGGTCTCCCTAACCAGAAAATGAGAGAAAAAATTGAGTTTACTATGGTGTAGATTTATCTCTATACAAGTCCTGTGTGCCAGACAAGGGTAAAGGGTTATATTTCAATCCATTGCAACCACATGAAAAGGTGTTCCTATATTCATTTCTGCCTGATTTTGGTTTGGGTTTTGGAGGTCTTTGTTTTGTTTAATGCCTGGCTCCTAGATCCATGTTTTTATGCAGAAAATGTTTGAACAAAAGGGTGGGTTCAATTCACCCTGTCATGAAAAAACTATAAGACCAGCTTCTAAGAATCACTCCAGCCTGGATTTCAAATAAAGGGTGCCAAAATAAAAATGCAATTCAGTTGGCATCACTGTAAATTGATCAAATGAGCTACAGGCTGGGGTCATTTTTTCTGAACCTGTCTGAGACATATTATTTGTTATGGGCAAAACACCTTGACACACAGGAATAACAGCACCTCTTGACTAGTCCTGAACCCTGAGCCAGTGCTGAATGCAGCATGTCCTTATCTGCACTGGCTACAGATAAGTAGAACCGGACGCATCTACCCTAACTTCAGCCATCTGGTCAGGTATGCTATAACTAAGCTAACTGCCTGTCTGCCTGCTATAATTGACTGAGCCATGCAGGCAACTTCAAAAGGTGACTCATCCCTCCCTTTAGTAGGTGCCTAAGATAGCTGGCATGAATTGCCCTTTGTCTTTCTCCATTGCATACAGAGGGAGCCGAGACTTGGCCTACACACTAACTGGTATATGGCTACAGTTAGTGAAGATAAATCCCATCTGCAGTTAATGCTGGATCTGATAACTCAACTGCTAAAGCCCCATTTGAAATGTAGGCATTGCTTTTAGAAATAGGTATCATGAACTTATTGGTATCAGATGTTGTCCATAAATGGGCAGCTGTAAAGGGAGGCCAGGGTGGGGGGAGGGATAGTAACCCCTTGATTGTGAAATTACATGATTACTAAATGAATATGATTCTTCAGCAGGCTGTTTTTAATGTCGGGGTTGTGTTTCTAATGAAGGAAAACATGTTGTATCACTGATCCATATCACAGTCCTCATGCTGTCTGCTATCAGGAGAAGGCGAGCTCTAAACACAAGATCTATCAGATTTTTATTCATACCTGCAGAAATAAAACCATAAGGTTGTTCTTTTTAAAATCAAAATAGTCTCTGTGCAGTATATCTGATTCGAACCATATTGCTAGCAAGGTGGAACCTTGAAAACATTAAGATTTTTCTATGGTAAAAGTTAAAGATTAGAGGGCCCTGAGGAAACAGAACACATGGGCCAAAAGTTTTAAACCCAAATATTAAAGATAGTCAGCCAAGTCAAAACATTGGCATCTACATGAAGGGATTGTGAATTACAGAGGGACTGAGCACCCGCTGAGTCTACTTATTCCCTAGCACTTCTAAAAACTACTCCAATTTTAATTAAATACCTTCATCTGGATGAAGTTGCTTCAATTTTGTACAAGGGAATATGTATGCTTGCTTTACTAGAACCGCAAAGGGGTTTGGCCCCTTGTCTTTCTACACTGGAATGGGAAGAACAATGAGAGAAGCCTTTGGTTCTGACAGAGGAGTTTTTTCAGTTGAATCAGAACTTATCCCCCAGAAAACAACACAAAACCAACCAAACAAACAAGATAAACCACCAAAAAACAGAGGCCCATCACATAAGTCACCAATGACTGATCAAAAGGACTTTGGAGGAACAGAAACCTGCCACTGCAACCTCAGAAAATTTGAGCTCAGAAGCTTATCATGGGCTCAGCCCCACCAGTTGCACAGTGAAAGGTACCTCTGACATGCCACAGCTTCTGCCTCTTCACAACCCTGCCTGTGGCCCTCCTGGGACTGACTTGGGAAATGCATTGTGTAAAATTAGCTCAAGGAACTGTTCTTATTTTTCAAGTATGAGAAAACTCACAACACTGAAGTAATTTAGAAATCGAAGCTTAAATCCTTTGAGTAATAAAGAACCCCCCAAGTTATTCTAGACTATATAGCAAGAGAAAATAGGTGTCATATTTGAGGTTGAATTACAATCTTTATGTCCCATCCCAACAGACACAAATTAACATCTGCTACTGTAGAGCTCAAAGTAGGTCTCCACCACCAATATCAGGAGGACCTTCCTAAGCTGGAAGTTGTGACAGCAAAATGTGACGTGTGCCATTCTTCTGGATTTGCAGTCCTTGTGAGGTAAACAAGCATGAGGAATCCTCCATCTGAAAGACACTGAGTAGCTGTTCTTCCATTACTGTTGATGTAGAAGCGGAAGAAAAACTTTTCCTTTCTTAGTTTAAAAAATTCTCTCAGCTGAAACCAGTAATGGCTATTTCCCAATGTAACCGCAATCCTGAGCTTCTCTGCTGTTCCTGTCCTTTGCTGGACAGTACGGCTTTGGATAAGGCACAAAAGATTTGTCTGTACACACCTTCTCAATTCACAGTATAGTGAGCCCTTGATGCCAAACACAACATCAAGGATACCAGTCTTAGGGAAAGGCACATGAAAATTAAGTACTGAGACAACTAACTTTTAAGACATGTAAATCCTTCAGTGGAACTAGCTATAAACCTCTCTAGCCTAACTCTTCCTAGGTGGCTAATGAACTGGAATATGTCTCATTTTTCATGCCTACTCTGAGATATCCTAGCCTGACTGTTAGAGGCTGTCTTGCCCATAAACCCAAAAATGCATTTTCCTTTCAGCATAGATAGAAATTGCCCTTCCTCCCAATCATTAAAGAAAAGGAGCATTCCCAGAGTCCGGAATGAAAATCTATTCCTGCCTGTTGACATACACATTATCTTTTCTTGTCTGTAAAGCCACTTCAGTGATGGTATACTATTTCATTTTTCTCATGTGAAGTTTAGTTTTTATTTACAAAACTTATTTTGATACTGGAATAAACTTGTGTTATTTTTAATTGTTGGTGCTCATAAGGTGTCAGAAAATGACGTGGGACAGGAATTATGAATCACACTTTCACCTCTGAAAATTCAAAACCCGATAAAATTTGACCAAGCAGAAGAGTGTTGATCAAGCAGTCGTTACTGTTGCTTAATTGTCTGGTATATGTAGTGTCCTGTGGTACAGCACAATTAGAAAGGATAAAATCCTGGTCACCTTGCACTTCAGTTTCCTTCTGGTGTGTAGGACGTTTTTGTTCCATATGATAAAGCAGGAAAGAGCACCTAAAATGTTGGTTTCTGGCTATCAGGAGACTTCAGAGTTGAATTTTAAGGTTTGGGTTTTTCAAAACAATTAGTTGTTCTTCTGTTTGGAAGGCAGAGGCAACATAGGTGGATGAATCTGATTTCCAGATGATGCAGGTGCCATTAAAGATGTTTCAGACGTTACGCCAAAATAAAGAGTAAATATTTCAGTATGGGTTTTAAGACTGAGTTCTGAAATATACAACAAAAAATATAGACTGGTAACTCTAGTTTAAGCCTTTATCTCCCCACTGTTGTCTGGAGGAATTCAGAATCTCACACAGGTCCTGGTAGCCTAAAACCTCTCTTTTTGGGCTGGGCCCTAGTGGCAATTCAGAGTCAATTAATGTCAGTGACACTCAGATACCTAATCTGCCAAAATCACTTTGGCAAATTTATCCTGGCCTTCTGAGTCACATAGGATTTGACATATGCAGAAGTGACATCCAAAGGCATTGGACAACCAGGGCTGAAAAATAAATACAGTTTGAGTGGCTCATGCAAGTATAGTTATTGCTAACCAAAGGCTACAGTACCATTTTATGACTTGAGGTATGGACAGAAAGATTTCTGTGCTTCTTTGGGACTCCCTGCCAACATGCATGTACAGAAGATCTAAATAAACACAGTAAAATTGGTAAGAGTATTTGAATACTTAGCTCACATTCTGTACCTCTAACAGAAATGCAGAAATAAGGAAAACTTCAAACCTAAAGAAAAAACTTACACCCTGTTCAGCAGAAATACCTGCATTCTCTGATTCTGACTTGAAGCCTTAGAGGTGACAAGAACTGAAGTGAGGCAGTCACCTGTAGAGATTGCTGTGACCTTAAATGAGCCCAAACATTGTGGAGAGTCTCTGTTTCTTTTTGCTGCTCATGCCACGGGCCTGGGGTGCACAGTCTCCTAATCTGAGCAACTAATGCAGTGACTTAGCAGAACTGGGGTGACCAAGTTAAATGCCTCCTATCTGGATGTGGACAGAGGCGTGGCTGAAGTGCTCTGTCGAAAGGGCAGCATCATAATTTAACTGTAAAAAAATAGCATGTGCCCAAAAATTTTGGAAACAAAAAGCTTTCTGGGATACTAAAGATACTAAAGCAGCAGAATGAGGGCCCTGTTCACAGCAGCTGGCTGGGGCCCTCCCTGACCTCCCTATAAAGGGAAAGAAGTCAAACGTGCTGGGTTGAGAGGTCCTCTCCTTCCACCCTCAACTCTGTCAGACTCTGCTGGAATTTATTCATTCCTCCTCCCTAGTCCCCCACTCCCCAAAATAAAGGTAGTCCTACCAGCTCTTCACAGCTACAGCAACATAATAAAACCGCCGGAGCTGGGGGAAGCTCCTGGAGGATAACCCCCGGCCGGGTTACAAAAGACCTTTCGGGCAGGTTTTATGCACAGGATATGTGCCCTTCCTCATGCCAGGGGCATCTCCTCTCTCCCAAGAGCGCTGCCCACCGCAGCCCCTCTCCCCCCGCACTGGGCGGCGCGGAGCGGCCCGGCCTCCGCCTCCCGTTAGATGGCGCTACAGACTTTACAACCACGTGTATAGCGGCGAGGGAAAAAAGAATAACAATAATAAAAGAAATAACCCTCTTATTGTCCGAAACGCGGGGAGTCGGCCCCGCGGAGGGCCCGGGGAAGCGGCGCCCGGTGGCGGGATAACCCTTTCCGGCGGGGAGCGCCCGGGGTTGCCCGCACCCCCGCGGCGGCTGCCGGGGCTTGGCCCTCGGGAACCACCAGGGCAAAGTCGGGGGCAAGTGGGCGAGCGGGGGCCCGGCGTAGCCGTCCTTCCTACCGGGAGAACATCCTGTCAGAAACGGGGAGGAGGCGCCGGCCGGTTCCCAACCGGGGAGCTGGGCGAAACCCACGGGCAGTCTCTCGTCCCTCCCCTGCGTTACTTCTGCTTTCCAAAAGCTACTCATGCAATGATCACAGCCTGCCTGGGCTCTGATGGCTGGGTGTTTAATCAGTCCCACTCTTTCCCGCGGACCCTTTTTTTTTCTTGTTCGTCGTCCCGACTTTCCCCTCGGTGTGGAAGCCCGCAAGTTTTCGGGCAGCCGGTCAGTGGCTGCCACGGTGGTCCGTCGGAGCAGGGCTACCCTAGGTGCGCGGCTCTGCCCCTTGCCCATCCCGGCCGAGGACAGGAGGCATAGGACGGTGTATGAAACTGCTGGTCCTCAACCCACTGAGTCCATGACTGACTCGTCAACAGTTCTCTGCCCAGTCCCCAGCCGAAAGTCGGCCGGGTGTCCCCAGCCCTGTCGCTGAGGGTGTAGGCGGTCACCTGAAGAGGGGGTTAGGGCTCGCGCAAAGACCACCGCCGCACCCCCATCCCGTACCTGCCGTCGGGCTTTCCGGTGGGGTAAGTTCTCCTTTAAGAAAGCGAACTGTTCCTTATGCATATTTAAGGCTGTTTGTCTGCAGTGCCCAGCTGACACGGAGCTGGAGGCTCACACGCGGGACCCGAGCTCTGGGGGAGTAAATCATCCCCATTTTAAACGCACCCTCTGCCAGGGCTCCAGTGGGGAGCTCCTTGCCATTGCTCTAAACACATGTAAGTCAGAAAGGGGGAGGGGGGCAGCCGGGGAGAAGGAAGGGAGAGACTGAGTATTTAGGGAGACGAGTAGGGTATTTTGGTAATTTCCATCACTAACACCCCCCTCGCCGCCCCCCCCCTCCAAAAAAAAAAAAAAAAGGAAAAAAACATTGCCCTTGAACTTTTAAAAAGAGTTTATAACAATTTTTATTATTATTTTTCACCCAGCCTAGGGGCTCTTGCCCCCCTCAGCACGCCTGGATCCCTAAAATCGGTGGGGTTTCGAGACGTCCTCCCTCCTTTTGCCCTGCACGAGAGCGCTTTGCTGGGTGTGCACGTGAGGAGCGGAGAGGAGCGCCGGGAGGGTAAGTGAACCCCTTGCTTCAGCCGGGGGGCAGGAGGAGACTTCTCACGTCACCCGCGGATCAGAGGACTTCTCCGTCGCGCCGGGGGTGGAATCCCGAGCAGTCTCTTCATCCTGCAGAGAGCGGGGGGAGCCTTCCGGGGATGCGAATGCCTTGGAAAAGCCCCCTCCACAGCTAGGCACCCTGCCACCTCCGCGCGTGTGTGCTTCTGTACGTGTGTGCGAAACGACAAAGTGTATGTGAAGGTCAGGCTGGTGAGCTTCCACTGCAGCTCAAATGGAAAGGAGCAACTTTCAGTGCTCTGCTCTTAGTGGTTTCCTGCCTTTTAAAGTGAACTTGTTCGAGTGTGTTATTCAAAATGTGGTTCAGTAGTTATGCCTTCAAATTAAGTTGCTTCTCGGTCCTCATCGGGAAAAGCAGAAATGTGTCCTCAATTGTATAGTATATAGATATATAAAAAAATCTACTAGGTACTTTATGATTCCATCTGGAGAAATTAAAAGCCCAGAGCTGTAATGTTTATTCTTACATAGTTTACAAAAAAAGGGGGAAATGTGTGAGACACATGTCTCCAAATATAACCAAAGTGCTTTCCCTTCTGGTTAAAAAGTTGCATGCAAATGTTTTCATTTTAACACTCCCTGCCACCTGTACTTCTCAGGGAAACTTTTCTTGGCGTTAGTGAGGAAACACCAATAGTACTTATTAATGAATTAATTATTATTGTGGCTGCTGAATTGACTTAAAGTGCTTTGGAGGCAAAACTGATCCATGTTAATCAGTTACAATTAATTGTATTTCAGCTGCTGTTTCAAACACAGCTTCAAAGACGAAGGCGAGAAGGCTGTACATGGGGTGTAGGGAAGGGGGTGCTCCGGAGACTCTTCCCGGCTCACGGCCCCCTTGCTCAGAGATTTCCTCTTGGGTGGCAAAAACCGGCATAATGTTGTCCCGGTGTCCGTGTCAGGTCACACAAAGGTGCGAGGGGCAACCTAGGTGACAAACCCCTCTTTCTCCTACCAAAAGCTGCAAAGATTAAGAGAGTCTGGGACTTAGTAGCGCAGCCCCGCAGGGAGATTTCCCTCCGGAGTTCGCATTACGGGGAGGGCAGCGGGCGTGGGCTTTGCTGTGCCGTGTCTGCTTGGCCTCTTTGGTCAGGGCTTTTGTGTTGGCAGCCGAGACAAGGAGGCAGTGGTGGGCAGGGAGGCTGAAGGGGTCCACAGAGTCCTCCCGCGGGGGAAGGGGGGTGAGCGACTGCATCCCACGTCCAGGAGGATCTGGGGAGAGGGAAGAGGGGGAAGAGAAGAAAACAGCTCCCCGAGGGGACAAGGGACAGCTGGGCCGGGCTCTGTGAATGCCAGGGAGGCCAGAGGGGCGGCCGCAGGGCCGAGGGCAGGAAAAGCTGGGTTGCGCAGACAGGCAGCCGAGACGCCAAGGGGAGGGTTATTCTCTGCCGTGCCGCTCCCCGGCCGCCCAGCTGCCGGCGGGACCTGGGTGCTAGGGGTGCCTGGCTCAGCGGGGAAAGCTGGGGATGACCAAGGCTAGGGAGAGAAGTAGAGACAGCCGGGCAAAGCCTGGGAAAGCCCAGGGTTGATGTGCAGAGGGGAGGCCCGAGGGCTGCCGTTTGGCCAGCTGATCACAGGGCCACCCGTGTGTTCCCAGCACGGCGGCTGCAGGGGAGCATCCCCTCCACGAGGGGTGGAACGCGAAAGCGGAGCGGCCACTGGCTCAGGTGGACCGGGCGACGGCTGGAGTCGACTTGGAGGGACCGGGGGCCGCGCACCAGCTGCCCGCACCCCCAGTGGGAGCTGGCGGCTGGGAGGGGCTGGAGGCAAGCTTCCTCTCTTTTGCCAGGGAGACGGGATTTTCCACAATGATAACGACCTCTCCTCACAAAAGTTAGGGGCGGGAGAGAGGGAGAACTGGCGGTTCTCCGCTGGCTGGGAGCCTCACCCTTGCCCTGACTGCCCCTTGGCCTCCGGCCAATCCATGGGGTGAGCCCGTCCCGGGGGGCACAGAGGTTTATACTTCGCAAAAGTAAAGTTCTCCCCCGCCCCAGCCTTCAGTGTGACTTTTTTTTTATGCCGGTCCACAGAAAGGCAATTGGGAAACTCTATTCCCTCCCATCCTCTCTGGAATTGTGTTGCTGGGATTTTTTTGCCGTTTGATTTTTTTTTTCCTTCTCTCACTCCAACTCTTTCTCAAAGACTCCCCCCTTCCTCCCTCTCTCTCTCTTCCTTTTTTTTTTTTTTTTATTTCACTTCATCCCATTGACTCTGCTCAGCTTTTGCTTGAGATGAGCAAGGAAAAAACCAAACCACCCCACCATATATATGCAAACAGACCTTTCTTGGAGAAAAGTAAAACAAACAAAAAACCTTTTACCCGCAATAGAAGCTGGTGTGCAAATTATCCACCTCACANNNNCCCCCCCCCCCCCGGCTTCTATATCGAATACAGCTGTAATTAATTGAAAATTGAGGGAAGAGATGCGTTTTCCATGTGTGAATGTAATAGCTAAGGTCGGTCGGGTAGGCAGGACACCTCCTTCCTGCTCATCACACGTGGAATCGTTTTCTCCAGCTGGGATAGGTGGTGGTGCAGGTCTCGCAGAGGTGCAGGATACAAATCTTCGGCTCTCGTACATCACAAAAGCAGGCTTCGCTGAATGAAACACCCATATTAACCAACTTTCTCCCTCTCCCTCCCTAGTTTTATTTATTTTCCTTGGATGCGGGACCTAGGTGGTCAAAACCAAACAAAAGCACTTGCGTTTGCGTCGGCACTTTGTCGTTGGGGCAGCACCCGCATTAGATTATTGCCGGGGATTTATTTGCATGCAGCTGCAAATCCACAACCCGGCTGCTGACCGCTGCGCATAAAGGGCTGCCGGGGCCGGCCCCTGCCCGGCCGCCGCGGCTCCCGGTGGGAACACGGCCCGGGGGCCGGGGGTGGGGGGAGGATTTGGGAGTGGGTTTGCTCCCGACACGGCCCGGGGGGATGGTCACAGAGCCGGCAGCAGCAGGGTCCCCAGCGCAGCCAGAGGCTGCAGGTGCGGGGGAAAGGGGGGAGGCGGGGGCGGCGCCGGCCCGCAGCCCCCCTCCCCGCCACCCGGCTCGCCCCCAAAGGCAGCCGCAGCTCCCACTGGCCTTGCTCACAAGCACATCCGAGAAAAGCTTTCCCTAATGCCTATGTCCCGGGGAAAAAAAAGAACCGGTGGCGGATCCTCAGGATTTCTCAGAGCTATTTTCAGTGCTTTGAAATTTACAGTAATGTTGATGTTCTTTTTCTCCCCTCTTCTCCCCTCTCTTTGGCCCAGTAGCGTTTGGCAGCGTTTGACGAGGGAGCTATTAACCTTTGAAGCAAGGGCTCTAGGTTCAAACTACCTCCTTCGCTACCCGCTGTACGCCTCTCCCCTCCCCACACAGAGACACCATGCGAGGATGGATTTGGCTGCATGGGATCGATGTAAATGTCTCCTCAGGCCTCCCTCTACCTCGGGCTACGCTACCAGATCTCCTTCATCTTCTCCCGGAGAACCCGTGGAAGGCGCAGGGTTCCTTGGGCTTGAACTGGCTCCCCTCCGAGCGGAGCGGGAGCAAAACCTGCCTCCGAAGAGGGGCCGGCTCGGGGGCGAGCCCCACGGCAGCGCTGCCGTGGTCTGGCCCGTCTCTCCCACCGTGAGGGGAAGGACGGGGTCAAACCAGCCGTCCACAAGCTTAGGGGGACTTCTGCCCATCCCTCTGCTCCGACGGCCAGCATGGGACTGTAGGAGAAGGGGAAGAAAAACCGAGTTCGGGGAACTTAATTATTTGTCAGAGGAAAGAGATATTCCCACTCCATGCAGGCTCCTTCGACTGGGCGTGAGCAGAGGAGGCTGCTCTGGGCTTTTCTGCCAAACACAGGGGGCTACGGAGCGGGAGCTCCCAGGCAGGGAGGACAAGGCCGGGCGGTTGGAAAACCGCCCCGGGAGGGCGAAGCTGGAAGGACAATGGGGATACACACAGACACACAGAAGGTCACGTTCGCCCCTCGCATCCCCACAGCGGTGCGTGGAGGTGTCGCGCTGCCCCTTGGCCAGGCCACGCCGCCGCAGGGGGGAATCCCTGCGTGCTGACGGGCCGGGGGCAGGGGCGGCCGGAGGGCAGCCCACCCCGCCGGGCCGCCCCGTCTAACGCCGAGTTCCCCGAGCGCGGCCCGGTGGCAGGAGGGATCCAGCCGGGCTGTGCAGGCACAGGAGGGGGTGTCTCCAGCCCCATGCCCCCAGAAAACTGGGGAATAGGAGGCTGGAGTGCTTGCGCAAATTAGGATGCGCCTGTGGGCTACAGCGGGCAGCGCTTGTGGGGAGCGGGTCAGTAACACGAGTGGCCAGGAAAAGCGCGGGGAAAGGCAGGAAGGGATGAAACCATTCGCAGACTCCTTGCGGAGCGGGGGTGTGTTGTCATCTTTGTTTTGGTTGTGTTGTTTTGTTTTGCAGGAGATTGGGACAATAGCTGGAGTGGATTATTCATTCCCGTAGGCAATACTTCCCTGTATGGGCTTCAGGATGCAGTTGGGAGCTTGGGAACAAAGCGGGCATCGAATGTCAAGGTAACTGGTCCCCTTCCTTTGTTTATGCTATTGTTAATGACGGGGCTCACTGAGCCCTGGCCTCAGCCGTGCTGTATGGCATTAATATTGACTTGAGAGAATAGGCAGGGCAGTTAAAAACCAAACCCAGAACGACAGAAGCATCCAGCTCAAGCCCAGTTCTTCAGGTAAAACATGCCTCTTCTGGGCTACTGAGAATGATGTAGTAATCTTGGCTCGTATTCACAGAAACACACACACCGTTCATAAAATTAAACACGTCCCTATACAACATTAACACGTAGGGGAGACACCGTAACCCTGTCCTTCAGTACAAAATCAAAAGGGAAAGGACATTATTTTCAAATACCCACATATTAGCATGAGGGAATTCTCATAATTATAAAAAAATTAAAGAAACTAATAAAAATAATTCTTTAATTATGATAATCTAAAAGTAGCAGAAACCTGAGCATTTATTGACTAACTTTCTTCTTCTCAAGGTAGTGGATGGTATTTAAAGTTCAACATTTCACACATCTCCTTGTTTAGTTTAATTTCCTCGACAATCTAGGCAATTTCAGCAAACTGAGTTTAAAATTTTGGTACACATCTGAGTATGGATCTGCATAAAATAGAGAAGGTGGGAGAACTGGGGAGAGGATTTTTATTATTTTAAGAAAAGAAGGGAGTGTATGTTTGCATGTGTGTGTGTATGCATATGTGTGAGAGAGTGAGAAACAAATGGAGATATTTGCACCTTACATTTGATCTGTAGCTTTAGTGTGGACTCTGAAACAAATATCTATTAGATTTCTCTGAAAAATGTCCCACTCAGGCAGACAGACCCCTGTTTTGAATGAGAGCTCCAGGAGATGAAAGAAATGTATGTTATTCCAGAACAATTCTTTTTTAACTCTTTTTTTTCTCTCCAGAAAGATTAATTTCATCTCTCCTATCCTGGGCCCATTTTCTGTCAGTGAAGGGATATAATAATGATCAATGCCCAACACTTCTCATATCTTTTGTACTTGGTAAATATTTGTAATGTTTTGAATGTGGAGGGGAGGTGAAGAGATGAGTCCGATCTCAGCTTTAGAGGATCCTCATGAGCACTCACACAGAGGGAGGAAAAATCCAAACAACCAAGCCAACCTGTTCAGAAGACCCTCAGCCCAAAACTCTACAGTCATGCAGTTATTTTTTGTATTTTATCTGCCTGCTTGGTGAAATGGTCTACATACATCAGGCCATCTGGATTTGTGCGACCAGCTCAGGGTGTACAGAAGTACTCCAGTTGAAAATGGAACCTGGAGTTGTTGAGCAAAGAGCTCCTGCTTGACTGTAGTGAGGACTGAATGCTCTCTAGTCAACTGTATGGAGTGGTGGCAGGGAAGAAGTACCAAGTATTTCCAAAACTAATAACAAAATGGTAACTATATATAAAATGTTTATACAGCCCACGTTCCCTCAAGTTGTTTAAATTTCGGTTTGATGCATATAAATATAGCAGACATACCCGGTTTCCCATTAGCCAGTCCCTGTGTTTTTAAAATCAATTCATTTCAATTTGAAAGAATGGCCCTATACGCAAGACAGTCAACAACCCTTTGACTTTCTCCACTCAGTGTGGACCTCAGGAAGAAATAGCATCTGTCTTTGTCATTTCACATGCGTATCGCAGTGCCTTGACATTGTGTTTTAAGAGCAGGCCTACTAACAGGGAGGGTAACAGTCCCCAGCTGGTTCCCCCTTTCTAATCCATTTTCCCCCTTCTCATCTTAGGCTCCTTTTGAGGAAGAAATAGTTCTGCTGGGACCCCATGCTTTGACTTTGGAGGGCGTGGTGCAGTGGTCTGATACGAAAGCACTGTCCCTGCGGGTGGAAACTCCTCTGTGTCGTACGCCTTGCAAGAAAGGCAGAGAGAGGACACTTGGAGTAACCAAGCATCTGGCATCAAGCACAGCAATCCACTTCACACTATGTGAAGGAAAGTTTGTTCCAAACCACATACTTTGTGGTGCTCAATACTGGTGTCAAACTGGTTTGAACTGTCCCTGGTCTAAAATAAAGATCTCCATTGTGGTATGCCAGTGAGCTTGTCTTGCTAAACCTTCCCTGTTTATGTTGAAGGTACAGAGCCGATGAAATGCTGTCTTTTCACCCACGGATGGGCGCAATAGGAACAATTCAGAAAAGTTCTGTTTAGTTTTTTTCTCCTTGTAGTTGAAAAAATGCAAGCTATCAGAAACAAGCCTATGTTTGAAGGTACAGTTTTCAACATGTGAGCGGGAAACATATGTACTGGCACTATTCAACAGCTCTGTAAGGGCTGTGCTCGAATTTTGGCTTTTAATCTCAACTTTGTTAGAGATGCAAAATGGAATGGAACCTGATTATTTGTGCTATAGCCTTGTGATGCTCATCCTATAACTGTTGGGTAGAGAAGCAAAACACTCTGCTGAAGCTTTGGGTGAGCCTGAGTTTCAGGGGGACTCTAGTCTTCACGGGTTCTCACTTCGCTGCCTTTCTTCCCTTAGTATTTGTTTTATGGGGTTTTAAATTTTTTGTCTGCTGTTTTATGTTTTAAAGTGAGTACAGACTCAATCCTGCTGAGAAAGAGAGCTCCCTCCATCACAAGCTCATGTTTGGAAAATGCCTACCCACTTCCATTGCCCCCCTTCAAGTCATCGTCCCCCTTTCAGGGGAGAAAATAAAACCTTAAAAGAGAAAGAAAGAAGCCGGTGTGGAGGGGAGGGGGAGAACCCCTGATTCCTCAGTGACCTGCACAGCTCGGACAGACCTCCAAGATCCCCTTTGCCTCCTGCAGACAAGCTGCGGTGGAGGAAAAAAACCCACATGCCTGAACTTTTAACGTGGCTTGGGGTTTATACAATTCAGGATCAATTTTAACAATCTCGGAGTTGGGGAAAGGGGGGGAGAAGGGAGAAGAAAGTTTGGATTTAACTCTTTGTCACTAAAAAATCACCACAACCAAACCCCCCAGCTATCAGCAAAAGCGACCGGCGTCCCCGGCAGTCGGTGCCCGGTCCCGAGGCGGCCCTCCCGCCACACAACGGCGATGGCTGGCAGCGAGAGGCAGCCCCAGCCCTGGCTGCCAGCACCCTGCGTGCAGCAGTGCCCCGGGGCTCCCCTCGCTGCCCCGCCGAGGGGCCACCCTCCCTCCGAACGCTGCGGGGGAAGGCAGCCCTGCCTGGGGTCTGCGGGGCTGGCAGGGAAGTTTTTTGGTACTGCTGAAGGGATACACACACACACATACACACACATATATATATGTGTATATATATATCTCATACACACACGTCTTTATATATAGATTTATATGTAGGTGTCTAGTCTATGTTTAAATTATTCTATCTATACACACAGTCCTCCTCTGATGAGGTCATTCTCCCATATATATGAGATTGGGTGTAAGATGCCAGAATTTAACGCCAAGATCTTATCTCTGCCGATCTAAAAGCAATATAAAGTAAATGTTAGCAGAAGGGGAAATAAATTTTGGAGAGAAACATTCAACAAGGTGTCCCTGAAGGCTTTTCCCCCGCCCTCCCCAGCCGATGTGCCCACGCACTTTATGCCAAAGAGAGCCATTTCTGCGCAAGTGAATTCTGCTTCAGAGCAAGGACAGACTGCACCCCGCATAGTGGGTCTGTGCCTGGCAGGGGCTGCACCTTGACATTTTTAATCTCCTCTTCCCTTTCCCGAGCTGTCCTCTCTAATGCGCTAATCGGCTGCAGCTTTTTTATTTTTATTTTTTCCCCTGTGGCTCCAAATGTTTTTTTTTTTGGTTTTGGTTTTTTTTTTTTTTAATTTCAGGAAACTCAAAACGGAAGGGGGGATGCTCCTTGAAAGTGTGACTCAAAAAAAAAAGGTTTTGCTTTGCAGCCATCAGTAGCACCAGGAGACAGCTCCATTAAAAAAGTAGTTTTCCACTGCTCTTGAAAAGCCGTTATTTTTTACATCGCTTTTAGGAAGATAGATTAACAAAACATCACATTTCAAGCCACTCTGATCTGTAATTAAATGGAGGAGCCGGCTTGTATTCTCCTATGGCTTTTACAGAAGTTGCAGTGATCCAAAGTCAGGTTGCTGTGTCAGAGTGGCATTTTTATTAATGAGAATACAAAAAGCTTGCATATTCTTAGCCCGGCTTGAATTTAGTTGCTAAGCAACCGCTGTATGGTAATTCATCCGCGAAATTTAAATCTTGGAGAAAGGATCCTGCGTTTTGCTGAATGGTCGCCACGAGGAAAACAACTTGTGGGACCCGCGCGTGGCGCGGCCCGGGCCCCGCCGCAGCCGCCCCGGCTGGGGAGGGGGGAGGGGGAGGCGAGTCCCATCGCAGCCCCGAGGGCGAGGCCCCGTGGGCACCGCCGCGGACCCGGCTGCTCCCTTGGTGTCGGGCAGGACGGGATGGGCGGCGAGCCTTCCCCCTTTCGGCCTTCACCCCTTAGCTTTTTGTGTTGCCAAAGCCTCTCAACCAAAGAACTCCCTACTGCTGTGTCATTGACACTGCGGGGCCGCTCGCCGCCCTCCTCTCCCCTCGCTCCCGCCGCCTATTGAAGGTTGCGCCCGCTCCATTGTGCCAAACTGCAACTGAAAACACCGATGGGGCAGTAACCACCTCCCTGCATCTCCTCCGATCGCTCCATCCAGCCACCCATCCCTCTCGCCATAGGCGACCAAGCTCCTCGCCAACCCTGGCATTAACAAAATGAGTCCCTGTCCTCAAGCGCTCGCCCCACGCCTGCCTCCGAGGTCGGGACTTGTTGCATCCCTTTTAGAGTTTGATTAATTACCCTGGAACTTAAGCAAACTGAAGTACATGTGATGAAGAAGCTCACGCCTACAGTTTGGTCCTGCAGCTTGCCAGTTACAGAGGTAATCTTTACACTCGTTTCCAAATCGGAACGAGCATCTCTGCGCTTCAGAAAGGTATCCCTGTATAAATATATAGAAGTATCGATTTTGCTGTAGCTTGAAGATGTTGATCATTTATTACAAAAATAAACGAATAAATACAACAATGTATTGTTGCTTTCAACAGGATAAATATTTTACAAATATATAATTTAAAAAAACCCAAATTTAATTGTTAAAGTTATTTAAAATAGTACACTTATTGATAAAATTATCAATAGTATATACTGCATTTCATATTAGAACCAATTATTCTCTAAACGTTTCATTTAAAACCATTCATACAAAACAAGTTATGAGCATTGTAATGTGCAAACACGAGTCACTACATCAAAGCATAAGGATTCTGTAAAGATCACTTTCCGATAGGAACTGCTGCGTTTTTAAACCAAAGTAGAGCTCTCTGCTAAATTTTGGAAAATACGCAGACCAACAGCAGTGACATGACTATTTTAAATACACCTGAAAATGATTTATTGTTTACAGACTCGATGGGGGAAGGATGGGATGTGAGTGAGAAGACTGGGGCGTAGTAGAGGACCGCAGGATATGAAAATGTAAACTATAAATAATCACATCTCGGGATTACCCAGTCTGATCAAACATAACTTTGTGAAACATTTGGCTTTCCTTTAGGCACGGAAAAAAAAAAAAAAAGAAAAAAAAAGAGTAAGGAAAATGATGCCGACTCCGTTACCAAGCACAGAACACTGATATTATAAATGAATACAATTACTAAATTCATTAAGAGATCTGGAGATATATAACAATATTTTCATTATTTACACGTGTAACAATATAACCCTTAAGCGTAAACCCTCTCACTTATTATCTACCTCTTGCTATCTCAGAGACTCACAACCCTGAAATTCCTAAATACATTCAAAGGATTCAGTTTCTCGGGGGCGGGGGAGGGGGCGGAGGGGCG
>VXAD01009143.1:715297-821005 GCA_013399195.1 Dicrurus megarhynchus
AAAAAAAAAGCCCAATAATTTGCTTAGCGTTTGTCACCCTCCCTCAGTATTTATCCCCACTTTTTTATCGCCCGTCTACCTCCGCCCAGACCGACCCTTCTGCCCCACCCCATTTCCCCGCATGCCGGGTGCAACCTGATGGCAAAAATCAAAGCTGGCTCCAATTTACCCCAGTTGTCTTCCTTTGAACACTCATAAGGTAGGTATGGTGGGATGCTGCGCTCCCACTCCCCATGTGCTCAGTGAGGTGCCTTCCTCTCCACCCTCTCCCCCCCGCTCTCTGTTCCTTAATTGGCTCTATCTTGATGTGCACTTGTTTTGTTTAGCCTATTTTACCATTGCGGACGAGATAGGCAGGAAAAGGAGCGTTTGACTTGGTATGTCTCTGATTTTTTTTTTTTTTTTCTTCTCTCTGCCTTCCGAAGTTAATTTGCATTCGAGGTCCAATTCATGTTTCAAAATCCTGCCATTTGAAGACCATATAGGAACAGAGCATTCATTTCTATTTTTGAGGAGGAGCCTCTCCTGCATTTGCTTCTTTCTGTATAATTTCATTGTGTTCACAAGTGACAGGGATTTGCATCAGTTATTTTGCAATTTATTTTTTAAAAGAGTTGGATCAAATTTTCTTATTTTTAAAATTGCCAAGGGAGCAAATACTAGGCATTAAAAAAGGAGCATACATTATTAAAAATGTTGCAAACTTAGTCACAGACTATATATTCTTATATATGTATTAATCTGCATTCCTTGGAGTTGGATTTCTGCCTCCTGAACATCTGATTTTGATGACAGTCAGAGAAAGTCGACTATACAAATACTAAGGTGTATTTATAGTTCCTCACATCTATTTACAAGTGATTTTACTGCTGTTTGCTACTCTTGCTCCAGCACTTTGTAATTATTCCACTCCAGCAAGGCATTTCATAGGATTAGATGCTGCTTTACTCATTAAAGAGTTTTCAGCTTATCCAGGTATAACTTTCATCCACATCTCTGGAAATAGCTATGTGGCCATGTGGACTTTATGGAAAGTGTATAAAATATACATGGACACATAAAAAGATTCATTGATATCCGTGGTTCTTTGGATGTGATGAAGAATCCATCTACGTTGAGGCCTTTATGGGTCCTTTAAGGACTTCTTTTACATTTTTTATTTGTATCTATAAAATGAATTTTCTTTTTGTATGTAGTGATTACATGAATGGCATATGTTGCATAATATGCATATGAGGCCTTTCAAGTATTTCTGTATGCACAGAAATTTATTTTTCACAAATGTGTGTGTGTGTACGTATGTGTTTATACATGTGTGTGATGAAAAACATGCTGGAAGAGAAAACTGCCCAATATAAAAAATTTTCATAAATGAAAAGCTTTTAAGGTAGTACACTAGGAGTCTGCATCTGGTGCATGGCAAAAGTCACTTAAGTTACAGACTTTACTATAAATACCTACATACACCCTCATCTCAGCATAAAAATCCCTCTGCATGTATTTGTCCTCCTAGAACTAACTAAATGGGACTATGAATTATGCCTAAAAAGATGCCACTGATATAAAAATCTTATAAAATAGTAATGGAATATGGAATTTTATATAGTGCCAACAACTTTAGCATGATTCTTAGCATATGCAATTTAG
Source organism: Dicrurus megarhynchus (assembly GCA_013399195.1). Taxonomy (NCBI): domain Eukaryota; kingdom Metazoa; phylum Chordata; class Aves; order Passeriformes; family Dicruridae; genus Dicrurus; species Dicrurus megarhynchus. Next base: position 716,945 of record VXAD01009143.1, read on the forward strand.
TGCAATTTTATTTGTCTGAATCAGAATGATATTACAAAGTGAATTAATAGAACATTAGTACTGAAAAACAGAAACAGTTCTTCCTTTGAAATATGAAGTGCCACTAACTTGAGATAAAACCTGAAAGTCAGTGAATAATATATGGGAAATATTAATATTTTAAATGTATCATATTTAAAATTGCTGTGAACTTAAACAAGATTTCATATCAAGAAAAACCAAGTAATTCATTTTAGGTTCCAATCTTATATGCAACATTTTACAAATGAAGCAACTCACTAAGGAAGGGAAGTCAGGTATGTAAGCATAACTTGTTATTTTGCACATGAAATGTGGTCATTATGGAATATGAATTTAATTTTGGAGATGATAAAAAAGAACACTTATTTTTTTTTTCTATTGTGATACAAGAAAAACATTTTAAAATAGGTGATTAATTAGATGAAATGGACTGATATAGCACATAATACCTGCATGGGCTTTTATACCTTGTGAAACCCCACCACAATGGGACCTTTATAAAAAGTATGAAGTCAAGTAATGCAATCATATTTTATATTTAGAATGGGAGTTGATATGATTCAGTTTAATGTTGTGAAAAAGTGAGCCCTCTGGCACTCGGCATTAAGTTATTTTAAAATTACCCCTGCAAGTAAAGTTAGTAGAAAGACTGTACCATGGTTGAAGCCCAGCACTAAAGCTCAGGGGCAAATTGGGTGCCACTGCTTGCCTTGCTATCCATTCAAGTGTGGACAAGGTGTTACCCTTGGTCGTCTCCTTAGTTCGAGGTTTATTGGCTCAAATGTTTCACTGTCCTTCTCCAATGAGCAGGTACAACTCAGCCTCTGGAAGCCAAACCTGTGTTGCTCGAGATGGGCCAAATCTTGCTTGTCCCATTCATTGAAACCACCTGGAGTTTTGATTGATTGGAATGAGAAGGATCTAGCTCTCATTCTGCTCCCTGAGGTATTTCCATTAGACCTTAATATAAATTGAGAGATTATTTTTGCATTTATTTGATGTGAATGGAGTTAGGTCTGAGGGCCACATTGACCTTGCCCTTATGCTTCATCCATCTAAGGGTTACATCCTACACACTTTGACTCTAGTGAATCAGGCCAGCAATAATTGTGGTCACTACATACCGATACATAGGGCACGTATTACTGGGTATTTAGAACAATCAAAAAAACCCCATGCGCTTGTCTTTGCATCAGTGGGAAGTGCTGGATGTGTATGAGTTTAGTGGAAAGGGCAGCTGTGTGTTCTGGGAAGGACTAAGGCTGCCATGAGGACTGTAAGCACTTGTGAAGTCTCACTGAAGGACAGCAAAAGTCTGGTTAGTCCACAGACTGGTTCCCACATAGCCACTTGCTCCCACTGTGAGCTAGCTGCAGGTGCCACAGATGAAGACAGGGTGATGATGGTGGGGAGAGGACAGAGTTGTCACTTGCTACACAAGCGGATCTTTTTGTGTCCAGTTTTGGCCAAAGCTCTGGGACATTTTCTATGGTTCTCTCAATTGTCTCCCATTAATTTCAGTAGCTTGCGTTTTCATTACAAATGCCCAGTGTCCTTTGGAAACTCACTATCGATATTTTAAATTCAGAATAACCGTGATGAGAAAAAACCCATGCTTTTCCTTTTTAAGCAGTTTTACCATTTAATCACAGTTTGTTTAAATATACATTTCTCTGCTGTGAAATAATCTTTCTTTCCACATTTATGTGCACAATCCTAACTCATAGCAGAAAAAAAACATTTTAAAACACTGTGTCATGCTTATAGGATAATTATTAATCTTGTCAGAATAAAAAGGGTACTAAAAGTATTCCATACAAAGGTTTGTGCCTCAACATTTTTGAGAGTTTTTTTAAAGTAATCAGATATGTCATAACAGGGGGAGAAACCATACGATATATAGTACGTAGTACAAGTATAAGATTCCTAGAGGACTATTTAGAAATAGACAAAGCTTATTTTTTCTCCTTTTGGTTAGCAGACTGCTTGATGAAAAGGTATGCTTTTATTTTTATTCCTGCTTGTGTCTTACAGTTCTATGAAGATGATGGGAAACTACAAATTCCAGACTTTAGTAGTTATATATGATATAAAACAAAGCAAGAAAAATGTTCATGACACATATCTGGAAGGATAAATACACAATAATCATGCAATCCAATAACAGAAAGAATAATTATTTGACAATAAACCTGATGTTAAATACAGAGTAATATCGCCATATTGAGAAATATAGCAAATAAAATGATACAACAAAAAGGCACTTTTGAAACTTCCTCTATGTTTAGAACTTTTCCAGTTGAATTTGCCTTTTTAATCTTTTGTGACCACTGAGATATAGTTAGTGAACAAGCCAGTCAAAACTTTTGTCTTGATTTTCCTATCCCATATCTGCAAATCCAAAAATGCAACTTGTAGTAACTCCATTTGATGTTAGGGGGGTGATTTTGCTGCTTGTTTGCATGGGTTTTGCTTGAGACTTGATTTTGCATACTCTTGACTCGTGCTGAAATTTCTGGTGGATGTGAGCCGTATTTGTAGGGTCATCTACTTATTTTGTGCAAGAGGGACAGCTTTTTCATACTGGAGATTCCTATAGGTACAGAAAAGGGATACTGTGGGAAAGCAACTATTTTTCGAGGGCATTGAGTATTTACCCCTTCATTTGACTTCAGTGAGAACTGTGAAAACTCAATATTAAAAAAAAGGTGCCCATTTTTCTTTAGAAAGTCAAATGTCTACATGAAAATCTGACTTGTGTATCTCTGGCTATAAAAAATGGTAAAATTCTATAGCTGGAAATGTCTGTTTTTATCTTTGTGTGGGTTTAGCATCAGCCACACGAATATAAAATGCAAACGTACCTTTCCTCATGTGATAACTGTTTGCTTCGCCTTTTTCTTCTAAGAGGTAGAAGAAATTATTAAAGTACTACTGCCCTGAAAAAAACAGATAGAAACAATAGAAATTATTATTCACTACTCAGTTAAGAAAATAAGAAGTCTAATCTGCATAGGGTGAATTATGATTTTATACGCTGCTGATTTGTTTTTCTGAAATTAGGATCCTTGTACTGAACTCTTTCAGCTATTTTTGTTACTGTTAGGAAAGAATAAGATGCAGATCTCAAACACCTGTTAGAGGGACAGCTTTTTGCACTGCAACACTCTGAAACCTAAGGAAAACATAGCAAACATTTCGAGGAGCTACCAAAGGCTGGGGAGAGGAGAGTATCTGTAGATGCTTCTGCGCCAGTGAATGCTGTAGCGGGTTGTGTGCACCTGGGGCTACAGGTTTTCTTTTCAGAAGAGGACTAGCAGAAGAACCAAAACCCACGACTAGTTTTGATAAAAGTCCCCTCAGTGCAGCACTGTCAAGTTTTGGGATCAGTTTTGGCTGGATGGTGTTGAGCTGCAAGTGGGAAAGGAGCCCAATCCAAAGTTCTGTGCACTCCCTGTGCCCACGCTCGGGGAATAATTCCTTTGTCTGCAAGTGGTGGTTAAAGCCATTAGCCTCCTCCCAGCAATGCCCAGGATAAGCTGGCCCCACGGCCCCCAGCAGGAGCTGTGGTCTCTGGGATGGGAGGAGTGCACCGCTTTGTTGTGTGGAACCCATAAGGATGGGGCTTCCCTCTGCATCCCGACGCCAACTTTGTGCTTTGGTTTCACCTCTAATCTCTCTATTAGGGTTTTTTTAAATTTTAAATTCTGGCTTCGTCTGGAAATGATTGGGCTGTGCTCAGCACTGGTTGTCTGGATAGGTTTGAAATTCCTGGGAAACCTCAATACTGGCATTTTCTAAAGACAATAAGCAAAGCACACTGGAATATTAATAGGTGAAACACATTTTAAAGGGGCAACATCACTCTGTAGTTTTGTCTGTTAAAACATATTGGCTAGGGGCAGCTTGGGGGAGTTGCAGTAAAGCCACAAGTGTTCTTCACTATTTAAAGCTTCTGTGTTTTAATTATTTCTTTTTATTTTTTTCTGCTACCGTAAAAGGTCCCTGGAGACAATGGGGCTGTGACACTTGGTAACAGGTTATCCTCAGTGTGTAGGGAGCACCATAAAAAACACAAAATGGACACACATAATAAAATACAACACCCGCTCCTCTGCTTCCCAGTTTCTCTACGTTCTGGTGTTAGTTACATTACATTGGCAGTGGATAAAAAGGGAAAACCCCAACCAAACAGATGGAAATATCATCTCTTATCTGACAGAGCCTCTGTAAATTTGCTTGAAGAACTATCTCAAAGAACATAATAATAATAATAATAATAATAATAATAATAATAATAATAAAACATTCTGCACTGTTCTGGACTTTATTTATTTAAACAAAAATTTATGGAGCTGATCATACACTAAAAATTGGTGAGTTTGGTACTGCAGTTGCTTTGGTGTATTTTTCAGCATTGTAATGGACTACAGGGAAACAAAGGAGGATATGAATATAGGGCAGTTGGTATTTAGATTTGGGTGGCGCTTTCATTTGTTGTAAATGTCTTTTTAAAAAATCTATTTTCCTTCTATCATGCTATTGAATTGTAGAAGATGTTGATATAGAAAAGCTGGAATTATCTAATAACAAAAATTAGGAGTGTTTTTTGTAGTATATTTCTTATATTACTCATTACCAACCTCTTGACTGATAAGGAATCCTGAGGTCTGGGCTAAACTCACCCATGGGGTAGAATGGGCTATTAGAGAGTGAGATGATAGATGGATCTATTCCTCACCTTCCAAACCCAGTTTCTTTATAAAGCAGTAGAAAGCAAACCTTTTCATAGAGCATCAAAAAGCAAGCTCAGAACAACACTTCTATCATACCTTTCACGGTATTTTTTTTCAGGAGTCTGCCCCTGATTTTAATCCAAAGGAGCTGCTTTTGGAACTGGCGTGTCCGGCTTTGGTGTTTGCCTGCTGAGGAAGAGGTATGCCCTTTGTCCCTCACCTGCAGATGGCTTGGATGCTTTTACTTTACCGAGGCAAGCACTTCCCAGTGTGCTGCATTCAGAAAGTGCTTTTCATAGCATTAGTACAGAACCAAGTTACAAAAGAATATTAATCTAATACATTCCAAAATTCAAATATGTGTGATTAATAAGCATTATTATCTATAAATAAGGCTCTAATGATACTTTGGCAGTGTTGTAAACACAAGAATCAGAAGCAATTATTGTCATTATCGTTCTGCAAGTACTTTCCGTGAATACAAAATGGATATTACTGTCCAGCTCCTTGGCACATAGAAATCCTGTAAAGAACAGTTGTCAGTCAGTAAGGCCTGGCCGGCTGCTGTTAACTACGTTTGTGTAAAATGTAGCGTACCTAAAGACAAAGCTGACAAGTTATTGAAAGCAAGCTCATTGATCAAAAAATTTATTCTTTGTCCTTTCCAACACCCAAAATTATGTTAAATAAAGCCTATGAGAAAGTTTTCCCATCCTGTGAGATGAACTGTTTGTGTGATGGCTGTGATTAAAAATGGAAATGGAGTCTCTGCCAAAAACACTGCCCTTCTTTGTGTGAAACCCACAAAGGTGAGGATGTCCCAGCTGAAAGGTGGTGTGTAAATAGTGATGACAAGCCCCTGCACCCTGTCTGTAAGAGGTAACCCAGGGCTAGTTTTCAAGGAGAGAGGATGAAAGGGGTCTTAATCCTCGTCACATTTACCTCTCCCCAGTTTGTACAGGTCCTGTAGACTGGAGTCACACAGGCGGCAGGGTCCCACTCTCTGTGACACCCCCACTCGCCTGCCTTTGGCAGTCTCACCTCCCTCACCAAACCTCGCTGCTTTAGATGGCGCCAGCCAACAGCAGCATTTTGTGGTGGGTGTCATGTTGTTCTTCAGATGCCAGGGTGTCATTGCGAGCGGGAACAGTGTGGGTCTGACTCTCCGAATATGCAGAATGAAAAAGTAAAAAAAAAACCAAACCAAACCCCAAACAGTAAGCTTTACTTTCCAAATGTGTTCAATTCTTCTTTCTCCTTGATATTTGGGGTGTGCAGCACCCTATACCATGTGGTTTAACATTTTGTTCTCTATTTGTAGGTCAACATTTCCATGATTAAACTTCATCCTTTATTCAGCCTGTTCTGGCTAGGCTTTGCAGCACATGTGATATAAGCTGTTTTCACAGCTAGTAGGCCAAATCTTACTCTGAATAAGGGAGCCAAACATATGTGACTGAGTCAGACACTTAAATCAACTCCATGGTAAATGGGAGATAACTCCAGGTGCAGTGATGAACACTGAGAACCAAAAAAGTGGGAAGGGTGGCCAGCATTCCTCTGTGTAGGAAAGGAGATGTCCTATGCACACAGACGCTGAAATCATAGCCCTACCCAAATTTTGCTCTCCCACATTTGCCTGAGGATACAGAGCCCTCTTCACTGAAGTAATTGGGAATTTTTCCATTCAGGGTCAGGCCAGCCTGGGATAGGCTCAGCTGCAGCTGGGCATGGAAGAGGCTGTGCAGGAGGGGGACAAGGCAGCAGGAAGCGAGCCCACCTTGCATTTGCAGCACACACAAGAGGGTTGCTGGGGGAACATGGAGAACTTCACCTACAGCACTGTGTTTCTTTCACATGCCCTCCCTTCATCGCCCTTTCATATCTCATTTATGGACCAAGGCTGGTGGCTCTTCTTTTGCTTGGTGGCAGGTATTGGTTGCTCTAAGTCCATGAAGTTGGATTGGATGACCTATCCACTTAAATCAGTGGAACAATTCCCAGAAGCACTGGCCATCCAGAGTGAGTGTGACCCAACCCAGTAATCCTTTGTGCAGAGGATTTGTGTTAAAGGACTCTGGCTGTGTGGCCAGCAGCCCTCCTCCTGTCTTTCTTTGGCATTGCCTGGTAATTCTGTTAAGTTCCGGGAAGCCTACAATGCTCATCAGGCCCAAACGGAAGTGCCAGAGGAGCAAGGGATGCTATAAATGATCCAGACCTGCTGTGTGGTTGCTGCGTGATGCTCCTACCTTCACCAGGGCTGGACTGGTTGGGGCTGTTAGGTTGCTACACAGCAAGTACCAGAGTGAATAACAAAAGAGAGCTCCTGCAGGAGGTCCAGAGAGGACCTATTTTCCTCAAATGAACATGGCTGTACCCATAATAATGTAGAGAGAGGACTATGTTTCATCTATAATGAACCATTTCTGTCAGGAACAAGCTCTTCTGGGGCTACACTGAGGCTGTCTCCCTCAGCTAAAGGAAATACAGGCAACATAGCAGGACTTTCAGTGACTTTTGCCTTTTTGTTTTTTTGTTTCTGTTTTTGTTTTAATGGCACCCATTCTTTAGGTTTTGTTCATTTGCTTAGGTTTTTTCAATAGCTTTTTTTTTCATTTAGGAAGAAAAACATATCCTGCCCAAAACTAAATCTACTTGTTAGATCATCAGTGAAAAATGTCAAATGGTGACTACTGTGGCTTTGTGAGTACTGTGTTATTCATAGTTTAGAAAGCCCTATCCTGATAACACACACAGTAGACAACACACATAAGATGAACTTTATGCACTACTCTGAAGTTTTGAGGACCTGCCTCATGGCTGGGGTAATCCCTGGGCATGCATGTGGGCATCTGATCCACTTCCCTTCCATTGCATTGGGAAGAAAAACCTGCTGGCTATGAGATGTTACCAAGGACTTAATAGAAGACAGGTGCCTTCAGTGCTTATCATGAAGTTAGGGGATGCTGTACCGAATGAGGCACAGAAGTAGATGATCTGGTCTGGTGTGCCTGGGGACGTGGAATGATGCAAGGCAAGGGTAGGATGAATTGCACACTCCTGGTAAGCAATAGGGAGAGTACCATGATTCTGCCCTCACTGGAGTGAAAGTTAATCAAGAATATGCTGGAATAAATCCCTATGTGCATCAAAGATACATCGGTATCAAATTAATGGAAAGGAGAAGGGAATTTAGGACAGCTAAGATCTGCTGATAGGGTCAAGTGACCTCCCTGTCCTTGGGTCTACATTTTGGAAACACAAATTGCACTTTGGTTTCACTTTTAAAAGTGTGAGCCAAATTGTGATGCTTACAGAGGGCAAGAGGATTGGAAGAAGATGGGAAAGTCCTGTGATCAGGGTGTGAGAGGATTGCAGCATGGTATGGTGATGTGAAGTTGAGCAAAAGAAAATTAGAATTTTTCCCTCCAGTTACTTAGACAAAAGAAGTTAAGTCTCCATTTTCTTATGCCTTAATAACAGTCTCCCTCCTCCATGGTATAAAAGATCCCAGGATCACGCAGGAATGAATTAAGACTGCGGTAACAGACATAATTTCAAGTTAATGAAGAGACAGTATGTTTTGTATTATCTTTTCTCTTGTTTTAGATTGCTGTTTTTGGGGGGTTGATATTACTGTAAGTAAATACATTTGTCTTTTGTTTCATTTTCCCCCTGTGACCTATTTAATTTAATTAGAAGGAAATGTATGATAGGAAATGAGTATCATCACACTGGGCTCCATCCAAAGCCCGTGAAATCATCAGGAACATTTCCCGAGCTCTTCACCAGCCCTGGGTCCAGCCCAGCAGAAAAGAGGGGCTATTTCCACCTTATCTGGAAGAATGTGCGCTGTCAGTGTAAAAATATTACAGTTCTTATTTTAAGGTCTGGCTCCAATACTAGGGCAGGATTTTGCTACTGTATGTGCCTCTCTGTGCCACATGTTTCACATCTGCGGCAGCACATTAAAGGATGAAGGTTCCTAAAACTTTAACTCTGAATATACATATAAAAAGAAGATACAAATTAAGGAAAAGATAAAAGATATTGATGGAAGTACAGGAGATGCTCTTTAACATGCATATTATTGACTCAATAGATTGTTACGGCTTCAGAGCTATTAGGGTCTGCTGTGTCAATGTGTACTTAGGGACTGTTTAATATGCAGATGGTTGACATGACAGACTGGAGCCATTACAGTCTATCATGTCAGGGGGGATACATGAATACGCACTTTGCCAACACTGTAAAAAGTCCCTTTAAAATGCAGTAGCTGTTTTTTAAAATAATTTAATAGGTTTGGTTCTTTGGATGCCCAGAGACTCGAGAGTCTGGATTTATCAGCAATGAAATTTATTTCCAAATTAAGTCATTTTCCATGTGGAATGTGCAGTCTGGAGGACAGGGTGTAATCTCAGATACGCAGCTCCTATCAAATCTTGTAAAATTAGCTACTGCACTTGTGCATGTGTAGAAGAGATCAGAATCTATCTGTTGGCATGTGTCTTTTTGAAGAATATAGTTTTGTCTTTTTGAGGGGTAAGGGAGAATGTCGTCTCTTTTTTCATTCAAATAATCTTCAGTAGCAATTAAATAGCTTATGCTACCTAAGAGATCAGTTATTACAAGATAAGCAGCATGACAGTTTGGAAAACTGAATAAGTCTTTGATTATTTACTAAGTTTTGATATCTGCTATTTGCCTCAAAATGCTAAAAAGTGAAGTATAAGATACAAACATGAAAGCCTCATTTGATCATCATAAGGAAAGGAATCAGTAGTTTTGCTTTTCTTTTCCTCAACAACTTATTTTTTATTAAAATAGCAAAGCCAAGTGTTGTGTTTAATAAGATATATTTTTTTCATTTGAATATCAAATGGAAAAATACAATTAAAATATTTCTGCTTTTACATTAATCGTAGGCTATATTTCAGCAATGCATCTATCTAAGAAGCTCAGCATACACATTTGGTATATATTAGATTCTTCTAACAGATGCCCAGACCTCTTCCCCTGATTTTTAATGTTCTTTTTTATGGCAGTGATCCAGGGACATTTTAATTTGCAAGCCTGTGAACTTGGAAATAATACTTGTAGTGGGGCATTATGTCTAGTCCATTCCCTCTATGTTTATTGTCCTGTGTCACCTAGCTCTGATTTTAGCTGATTTGCTGAACTGAATCTCATGGTGTAATTCCAGCACAAAATTCACTGAGCAAAAGCACTCTGCCTTGCAAATAATAGTAATTGTGCAATATTATAAAGGTCTTTCCTCTTATCTGTGGGACAGTTGGGGGACAAATCTTGCAAAAATGTGCATTTTTAGGCAAATGTGGTGGTTGATTTCTGACAGCTCCTTTTACTGCCTGCCGCTAACGGGGAGACCATGGGGGCAGTCTGGACGTGGTGGTGGTGGGGAGGGCAAGCGCCAGGAGGTAGAAGGTGGAGAGAGCACTTTTCCCATAACTTGTTTCACATGTGCTCCTGGGTCTTCTGTGAGATTTCTACAATGACACAAATCAGGAAAAGCTTAGGAAAAAGAGAGGTCTGGAAAAGCCCGGGAGGTGGCTTCTTCTCGCAGCTGAATTCCCCTTAAGCTCCAGAAGAGGTTCCTAATGGGAGATACCTATCCCTGGTGATGAGTTACCTCTGCAACAAGGGAGGACAAAGCAGCAGGAGCCTGTGTTGCAGGAAAATTTATCATAGCTTCAAATTGCATCAGTACCCGTGGGAAAGGTGAGCTTTGTTCCCTCCCCAGCTCTGGGATGGTGGGCACATCCTTGTGGCAGTGGGCTGTGACCACGGCTGTGGGAGTGGCAGCTCCCACAGCCTTTCTGCCTCCACCTCTGACCATCATAGTGGCTGCGGGGGCCCATGTGGCTCTCCAGGCCTCTCTGCCCTTCTTCTTCCCCAGGGCAGCCCTGGAAGTTCCACATCCCTCTCCGTGTTACCCATGTGCAGGGAAACATCATCAGCTGAAAGAGGCACATATGAAGGCACGATGTGAAAGCACTGTGTTACCTGGTGCTAATCAATAAAGCAAAAATGTAGCTTTTTGACAGCACTTGTAATTTTGACTATTGGAATAGTGTGCCATTTCTTTGAATGCAGTACGCTTCTGTGCCCCATTAAAGCATGGCTGGCATCGCTTTCAACTATTCACAAATGCTGAGATGTTGAAAAATGTAACATTTACAAAAGATACATCTGGTGTATATTTACAAGGCTCAGGAATCATTTAAATAGTGCCTGTGCCATCACCATATTAGGAGAAAAGTTAGTCCCAGCCACATATGTGAAATCAGTAGTCAAATGTGTGCTGGTTGAAAGTCCATTGCTATGACACAGTATTTTGGGGTATTAAACGTGAACATACCAACCCGAGTACAACACTCAAATGAGATAAATATAGACCTGCATAACATATGTGATAACTACCTATAGGCACCTGTTTAAACAATGTGGTCAGAAGAGGGTTATGGGTTTTGAGAGACAAATGCTTAAATTTCTTTTTTAGTAAAGCAGAATCTTTGGCTTCTCATTGTGAGATGTCATCATACCTTTTTCCTGTTCTTCGGTGAGAATTGTAAGACCTACCTTTGAATCAAGGAAAAAGCTTTTGAACAGCTTCCTTTATATCACATAACATGTCAAGGACAAAAAGGTGTTTGTCTCCTCCTGCCAGTGCAATACCACTTAAGTTACATTTGAAAACTATTTTTTAATTAATGTGATGGGTCACGTTTTCACCACACTAAGGCAGGAAATTCAAGGTAAACCAGATACTCCCTTTCTCAGTCACACAAACATGAATTAAGCATGTAGCATCAGACTTAATTTCAATTTCTAGGTCTGTAATTGAATCTAGCTCAATGTGAACTCTTTTTTCTGCACCATCACATTGATATCTGGATGTTAGTGACATTATTTAAAGCAACAAATCAACCTATAGGACTGTGTTCAACTATATGTCGTTTGACAGTAAATGGAATAAAAAAATGTTACTTTTCTCTAGGGGCAGATTTGTTAAAGGGTTTTCATCTTTTGTCAAGATATTTAATCCTGGAATGTTACAAAAAAAATGCACAGTTTGTACAAGTGCAGATTTCTGCATGCACAGTTTGCCTGATTGCTAATTTGGCTGAACACACTTAGCCTTAACACACACAAATGAAAGAGGAAAGATAATTTTTGCATATATCCTTCTGAGTCAAGTGTGAGTCCCTGGACTCTAAGAGAAGCAGGTATCCACTTTTGGGGCTGAAGGCTGTCACTCTGGATCACCCCGTACATCAGTCTCAGTTCATGCATGCCAATGAGAACAAATTCTAACAATGAGCAGTTGAGTGATGCCAGCAGAAATGAATGTTTCTGAAAGCTTCAGGGTTTTGGAGAAAGCAGCTGAAGCTGACTCCGTGGCACTCATCACTGCAGCCTAACTGAAGGAAGGCAAGATTTTGGCTCAAGCCTCCCAGATAATGGACAGATTTGAACACACCTTTGTTTTCCAACGGGCTGAGTAAAGATGTTATGGGACTGCAGAATTAAGCCAAAATGCCCAACCATATTATTTCCTCAGAGGGGTTTACTACAGAACAACTTCAACTAAATTATTACTGCTACTAGTAATTATTATTATTAATTCCTTTTGGTAAGCCTGTCCCTCCATCACAGTAGCAATCACGTGCTGGGATGTCTACTGCTTAGGACATCATACTCCTTTGGAAGTGGATACTAGTTTAATTGATAGATTGCAAAGAAGGTCTGACCTATTGCCTTTTCATGTTTTGCTTTTTTTCAATTGCCTGGACTCTTGCAGCTCCTTAGTAGCTTTTCTTATCCATCATGTCAGGCTGGCAGCTGTGCCTCTGCACTGTGCCTGCCTGCCCACCATGAGCCAGATTTCACTCTCAGATGCTTGGCGTACCCTCCTCCCTCACTGTTCTCTCACTGGAGAGATGATTTTGCCTCCACCTCTATTAAATGGCCTGGTTTTAATGGGAACAACTGCTTTCTCCCACGGGTCCTCAATCCAGGGCTCTAGGTGTACAAGGAGAGAGGAGGAGGGCACATTCCCAGATGTCCCTAGGTGTGTGATATGCATGCAAGATCAGGCTTCTGCCTGACATCTGCGGACTGAGCCCTCCACCCCTCCCAGCAAATGGTCCCACTCAGAACCATGGGCATTTTAATTTGGAGATATTTTCCCCAGTCTGTGTAACTTTTGCCCTCACTGTGGACTCCCCACTTCTCTCAAGCCTAAATTTCCCTGGGTCATGCAGGCCCACAAAGGATGGCATCTCAAATGAATAAAACCCATTTTACATTAGTCCACCTGAAAAATTGTCCTGAGAGGTTTCCACCCCCTCCCCAACAACAGGAAAAATGGTTGAAATTTTATAAGCAGATTTTCAAGAAGGAACAGATTTTTTTTTACTGCCAAGCTGTATAATAGGTGTTTTTGAGAGGTCGTTAACTTCAACAGTATAGTCAGAAACAGTGTTACACCCCACACTGCATCCATCGTTAAGCAATTAAGTTACTGATGGGCTTTTACATTTATTTACCTTGATGGAAAGATATGTTTACTGAACCTGAGTACAAATCAACATGAGGAGGTGGAAGTTCAGAGTAAATTTGACTAATGATGTTGTGTTTTCATCCTTAAAGGAAAGAAAAAAACCGCCCTGCTTTTGATGCTATTTTATCTTCATTGGAAGGGATCCGAAATGATCCCAACTGTCATGTGAGCTCTCAGTTAGGCTTAGATCCTCTTTGATTGCAGCTGAACATCTCTCTCCGTTGGCTCATACCGTTCCTTATATGAATACAGCAGACAGCACTTCAGGTTGTTTATTGAACAGCACTTTAACTCTTCATCTGTGCATGCCCTCCTGATTATATCTTTAAGCAAAATATGAGCTGTGACCACCTTTGCCTGAAGAGATGTTAATGTGGCCTCATTGCTGATGTGAAGGAAGAATTTCCTCTTGCTTTCAGAGTAACTTCTAAAATACAAACAAGAAATATTTTTCAGTGAAACTTAATTCTCTCTCCTTTTTTTCAGGCCCACTCTTTTCTCCAGTCTTGGTATGTGGATTTCTCTCTCTCCAAGTAATTCCTTAGCATCCCCTTGAATGGCATCTACCACACGTAAGCATCCTCCACAGTCTCTAAGATACTTTTGTTGTTTTTCTTCTTTGAACATTTGTTTTTTTGAGATGACATTGACAGACATGAGGCCTAAGTCTGGAGATGTTCTGTGGGTAGAACTCACATTTATTTCAGTATGTCGAGCAGTTTTAGGATCTGATCCATATTGAAGACTAGCATGGTGTAATGAGGCCTGGGCATATACAACAATATGTATTCTAACACAGCTCACTCAAAACAAATATGTTCCCTTCTCTTCGGCGGGTATAAACAAACAACCTCCATTGTATTCTGCATGGCTCTGCTGCACCGCCTTGCACATGGCAAGAGCTTGGCTTCCCTTTTCACAAAAACAGCATCTCCATCCTGCGACATGGAGCTTCCAAGTGCATGCCCAGACGGACCTGTGGCTCAGGACACTGATCGCAAAAACTGATAATTGGTCTGGTGTTAAGTCCTAAGTGCTTTATGAGAGAATTTTTCTTGCTACAGATATAGTTAAACAGGGTCTTGTTTCTGAATCCTGTGCACTTCAGTCAGATGATACTGACTCTGGATTCCACAGCTGGAAAGAAGAGAATCAGTGTAATATCTTGTTATGTATGAACAGATGTAAGATCTTGTTGTTGCAAGATCCCCTCACACTGACCCACAAAATCTTCTCCCTTGATATCTAAATTTCCTTGCAATAAAAATTGTGAGCTTTGTGGAAAATTCGTGATGACTTGAGGTAGAAACTTTAGCAGGGGTTAGTTCAAAACTCATGTGTGAGATCCATTGTCTGTGTGAAGCAGAGTGAGTTTGAACCCAGGTGTTCCTTCTGCGATTGAACTCAGACTTTTATGCCATTTTGCAAAGCCATTACCCTCTCCTATAACTTGTGCTGGAAGCGGAGTGAGCTGTTTTGGCACTGAAATGATTTCATTGTTAGGCTAAGTGTTACACAGATGGCATTCTTAAATGTAAAATTCTTTTTATGATTCTTTCGATTTCATATTTATTTCATTAGACCATTATTTATGTTAAAGAGTCACCATTAATCTGAAACGTGCTCAGCTTGAAAGAAAATGTTGAGAGGAGTTTCAGGTACCTGATCCTCAATCCTTTAGTTTTTGTGTTTTGCATTTTCCTATTTAAAATGGTTTTTCTGTCTCTAGGTGCTATGTGACAGATCCACACAAACAACAGAGGGGAAAGAGCTTCACTTAACTGATTAGAGAAGAGAAGCACTGAAAGGGAATATGCACAAAGCACTGCCAAGTTCACAGAGCAAAGGAAAAGATAAAAAATAGAATCATTTCACTGGCTTTTTTTTTTTCCTCCATAGAGGAAATGCAAGGTATTTCTTATACTAGCAGCAGGGAAACAATTTTAAGACAAAAATGTGATTTCTTAATCAAGGATCTCTAATTCAAAATATATTTATTTAACAAAGAGTAATTATGATAGCAGCAACTACTCATTCATATCAATAATTCATTCAGAAGTAAACCATATCAACATATTAGCATTTATTTTTCCATTTAATAGGCTGTGATTTAAAATAAATCTAAATCATCATAATCATTCAGCTCCATATGCTGGGAAAGAAAAAGTCACCTTAAACCAGATGCATATTGTGAAAAAAAAAAAGGAAAAAAAAGAAAAAAGGGAAGACAAGTTTTTCTAAAGAAACAGCATATGGGAGAAAATCTTAAGCTGGGGTAAAGATGCTCTGCTTTGTAGATGGCAATGTAGTTTTAAACCGAAAGAGGGTAAGTTTGGATTAGATATTAGAAAGAAATTCTTCACCAAGAAGCTGGTGAGGCACTGGAAGATGTTGTCCAGAGAATCTGTGAATGCCCCATCCCTGGAATTGTTCAAGGCCAGATTGGATGGGACTTTGAGCAACCTGGTCTAGTGGAAGGTGTCCCTGCCTATGGCAAAGGGGTTGGACTAGATGGTCTTTGTGGTCCCTTCCAACCCAAACAAGTCTGTGATCCTATGATTCTGTGATAACTATGATAATGAGGCTGAGTTATAACAAACGAGGTTCTGGTTAATAATTTTCAAGATCTAGGACTCATATACTGATTTCTTTCTTTTAAAAAACAAAAAAACCAAACCAAAAAATTGTCTCAGTTTTAATCAGGAAAAGGCAATAAATGGGATCAATAAAATTCTAGTTTGAAGATGTTAAGGTATGGAAACAATAGGCTGTTTGCAAGTCCTTATGTATGGAAATAATAGGCTGTTTACAAGTTCTAAGTTGGCTCTGCACGTGTACCTGCTTGTGTGCTTGGAGCTGCATTTATTTTTCCTGTTGCTAATTACATAGCCAATCCATCTCCTAACTTGTATCCTCAACTACCCACATCATTTTGTCAGCTGACAGCTCTTTTCCAGCTCCCTAACACATCAGCACACCTGAAGCAAGCTCTGTTGAAAACCTTTCTTTCTGTCACCTGTCTGAGGTCTGGAGTGTGGTGTTTGGAGCCTGTGGATCAGGGTTGCAATTCTTTGAAATTTTGTTTTCTTTTGACGTACAGAAAAAGTAATGAAGGACTCAAGCCCTGGTCAGCCTGTGCTTCCCTGCTACAGCATCTCAAGAACTTGGTGTAGATCTCCTCTTGCTGCTTTTTCTGTTGCTTTTGCTTTCAGTAGGTGAGGCCAGAGACTGTGGTGGGGGGTGGAGTGTTACCACTCTGTTCTGCTCCCACATCCAAGGCAGCTCTGATGGCACACTCTTTGGGCCTCGGTGCAGCCATAGGGCCCTCTTGTCCTTGGATGAGCTCAGCAAAGCCCTTTCTCTCCCTCAGACAGAGAGCTCTGTATTCTGTCTGGGAAAATAAGACCGTGCAACCCTTCTTCCCCATAATTCCAGCAGCAATGTTCTCAGGGGATGTCTTGACGTGGTGGCTGCAGTCACAATGTTGTGAGCATGGTACAGGTCAATTCTGCAAAAAGGTGTTTTCTTGACCTCTCAGATGATTTTTGTCACCTGTGCAGTTATTGTGTTACTCTTCCAAGGTTTTTGGTGCTGTCCCAGCAAAGACTTCCCTGCACATGTAGCCTGTGGTGCATGGGGATGTATAGTCTCAAGGCAGGCAAGTTTAAGCAGTACCTGACCTTTTTTTTTCCAGTCTCTGCCATGCTTTATGCTGTTATTATTCCTCCAACAATTTTTAAGGAGAAAAGTGAGTCATATTTGATTTTCCATACCCTAATAGAGAGGAGCCGTGTATTTTCCACAAGTTATTGCATTATTTCTCTCTCTGGTGTGGCTCTGATTTAGTGCTGGATGAAGCTCAAAAGGAGGATTAGTGTAGAGAGACGCCCATATGCTTGGATGCATTTCTGAACTGTGTACTATCCTCACTGCTTTTGATGAAAAAAGCTGGGCTATAAACCTGATGAGAACAGGCTTCCATGCAAGATGTTTAGTATTTCCTGCTTCCATTTGGGCCAGGAATACGGCACATCCAGCCACTTTTGGCCCTGCAGCTCTTGGTGACAGGCTTGCCTGAAATTTAGAAAATCACAGTGGTGGAAAATGAATGGGGGAGTGAAAGGAAGTTGATATTTCTCCACTTTAATAAAGGCTAGATTAGGGTTTTGTTCTAGCTTTGGCAAAAGCTTTGCTGGGGGATGGGCACAGGTAGAATATTTTTATAATAATGGAATTGGTTCATCTGTCTATTAGATGCTTGCACTGGAGTGCAAGTCCATTTTTGTGGTCCAGAGTAAAAGAACTTGTGCTGCTTTTTAAAAGCTGTCCTTCTGAGAAAATTAGAGCTGGATGTAAAACTCTGACTGTATTATATTCAAGGAAATTGGGAGCATATGAAGGAAGCAAGAAGAAGAGAAATAGTGAAAAAGGGAGAGAGGGAGGCTTCCCAAAGATAAGCTTCTACAGTGAGTTGTGCTACTGCTTGGTGTCACACATGGGGGCTTCACTATACTTAATACCTGATCATTTTTCTAGCTGGTAATTAAATGATAAATAGTGAAACACAAAGCAGCACCAAAACTGACCCTAAAACTGCTGTTGTACTGCCATTTGGGGCTATCTTCTTTAGTATTTTCTTTTTTTAAAAAGAATTTCCCAGTAGTACTGTTATCAGATGATTATTTTTGCTGATTCTCCTCTCCATTACAAGGGTTTCTGAGTTTATGAATGAAAGGCTATTTTTTCTCAACCGAATCCTCTACTCCTCGGTCTATTAGTAAACTAATGTTAACTTACAAGATTTGACTGAAACCTCAGGGTCTGCCAGCTGGACGCTTGAGGAGTCCAAGCTGGCTAGGTAAAGAAACACCTTTTTCATATGACCCAGCCCGGCTCCTGAGTTGCCCCACAAGTTTCTATCAGTACAAAGGCTGACATTGTCCACAAGGAGCAACTCAGATTACGGTCCCTTCCAGCTGCATTGCCCCTGACCCCAATCCTGCCCTGAGCTGCCCATGCTCTGCCCTCCCTGCATGCACAGAGATTTCAGCTGCAGCCCACCGCCTGCCAGCGCTGAGTCTGGTCTTGAGGGTGGCCTTGGATGCATTTTAAAAGGCAGAGCAGACGCTCTGTGAGGATAACATGGAATGATTATTTTAGGGCAGATTTTCTCCTAAAAAAAATAATAGTACTACATGCATGCAGTTTGATCTTCACACAAAAGATTTATATAAGAACTCACTTCTCTCTGTCAGTTACAAAAAAAAAAAAAAAAAGCATGCTGGCAGGATTTAGGGAAGTGTGCAAGCTAAAGGATAGAAGCAGACAAAAGGGAGTTTTTCTTCTAAGAACATCTGCACAGCTGGAACTCTGGCAGCACTGTGGTTTGAAAGCCTAGGTGTTGCCTGGCTGGGGCAAGGGACAACGTCTGTTTGGCACCCTCCCGACACGCAAATTTGGCCAGAGATTCTTAGAGCAGTCCTCAGCCATGTCCCTTGCTGTGTACACACAGATGCATGGACATTATTTTGCCATCAAATGCCTGTTTTAGGGAATCTTCCACTCTGGAGGTAAACTATACATAAATGATCTAAGGGCAAAGTCTTCCTCTAAAGGAGGAAGAAACTGTGATTTCTTTACATGCTAAAGCAGATATAAACCAGGCCCAGAGTTCACATGGACTCTCAGGAATAGAATATCTGCAGTGGCTCTAGACCAGCAGAAACCTGACATCCCTGACTCCTAGACGCCCTGCAAAAACGTGCCTATAGCTCAGGGTGGAGAAACTTAACAAGAGGTCTGTTAGAGAAACAGCCCTGATGGCCTAGCAAGGACAGAAAGGTTCCCTTGTGGCACCTGCACCCCCAAATATCTTTGTACAGTCAGGTCACCACCCACGAGTAGAGCCCTGGCTAACTCTGCATAGTATCATGAAGGAAATGTATGAGTGAGTCTGGAATGGTTCTGATTTTTGTCTGTCTCAGGCTGGCCCCATTCAGCCATCTCTGCCCTTGCTGGGGAGTGAGTCCCAGATCCAAAGACAGATTCTAACAATACAGCCTGTGTGCTTGCCTCTAATATAGCATGATGCTTATAACTGAGTATAAGCAGGGATGAGGCTTTAGATCTTCCTCAAAACTCACTGTAACTTTGAGGTTGTCAGACAGTACTGAAGTGAGAAATCTGGAGTAGGAAAATTAGTGAACACAAAAGTCATGATATTTACTCAGTTTATGCATTTTCTCTCTTTTTTTCCATAAAACCTGCATAACTGGCATGTAATTGTTTTGCTAAGTGAGTCTTGAAAGCAAAAGTCTTGATAGCTGTCACATATCTTCTTTGTAGTACAGTGTGTTGTCCTCAGAAGATAATCAGTAGAACTTGCTCAGAAAAACTTAATCAGCAGAACTGAGCATATTGTCAGTGCTTAACAAATAATAAATTATAATAATAACAGCAGTTCCTTTTGACACAACCTATCAAACTTTTGCTTTATTGCCAGGAGTACCTTTCTTACCTCTGTTGAAGATTTAATACCTTCTACAACTCTGCTTGTTATGGTTGAGAGGACAGGTGATACAAACAAACAGGGAGGAAGTACTGACCGAAATAAGATTTTGACAAAGGACAGAAAAAAATACAAAGAAAATTCTTCAACTGTTCCTTTTCACTTACTGATGTTGCTTATAAGTCTTAAAAACTGAATTCAAGAATAGATTTGGTCTTTTCTATTGTTAAAATGTAAAACACTATGCTTACAAGTTAATAGAATCACATTTAAATTTTCTAATAGTCTGTTTTCTAAAGGACAGACTTATTAGGCTTTCTTTACAGAAAAGTGAATGTGTCCAGAAGCACAGCTATTATTATTAATTATTTTTATTATAAGGAGCTTGGATAGCTCAGAGAGATGCTAATGTACGTGGACCTATCACTTCTTTGCCACCATTGTAATTGGGCTTGGGCTGGGAGTTGCTAGCACTCGTTTCATTTTCTGATCATTTGGTAGTTTTTATGCAATTTCTTGGTGGGTTTGACTCACTTTGAACAAGACATATATTTGTGTTGTAGAGAAAACTGTCAGGTCAGCTCTAAGCTGATGCGAATTGTCACAGGCTTAAATGGACCCGTTTCAATTTAACCCAGTTGAGGATCTGACCAATGATCACAACTGGCATTAATTAGCAGATGTGTTATCAGACTCCGTGGAGATGTCCTGGGTTGAGTGACAACAGAAGCGCTCAGCTGCTGCAGCCGGTGGAGCTGTGCCAGTTTGGCAGCTGATGGCACCGCACCTGATGCTGGCAGGTGGAAAGCCCAGGTCACCGCTGACGGAGGCACAGTGGTGGCTTCTGCCGCCAGTCTCCAAGTAGAAGGAGCCACAGAAGGAGCCCAGAGCACCAGGCGGGTGGTTGTAGTAAAGCACAAACAACACAAGGCTCCTGGGAGGGAGAAGGCAGGGAGGGAAGAGAGGGAGGATGGAACTCTGAACTGAGTTGGCCCTGAAGCTGGATATGCACAAGAGATTGCACTGCTAAGAGAAGCATAAGTCACTAGCAAATGTGGCTTTCCACTAGCTCTGAGCCACTAGCTCTGGCTTTCCATGCGTGCCATCTGATCTGACACTGTAATGCCAGTTGCAAGTGTGTGGCAAAAGGGTGAGGGAAACACATCTAAAAGGAGGGGATCCTGAAAAGTAGTTGGATTTCACAGAGACAGCTACTGACAGTCTCAATGCTATTATGGCTGTAAACTAGGGGTTTGGGCCATGACTAGACAAGTGTCTTGAGGAGGTCATGGGGGTGAATGAAGAGCAGAAATGAGGCTGCAAATATCAGGGAAAAAGGGCATACTATTCTCCCTTTGCACTTACCTGAGTGGACCGTGGCTTAAAACCAAGCCAGTAACCAGTGCAGATATTAATTGCTCAGTAGCAGCCATTCCTCTTCTTCCTCATGCCTACTTCCTCCATAGGATGGTGACAGGAACAAATTGCCAAGCTAATGGCATGGGACCTTTGTAAAAATGTATGGTCTCTTAATATTTACAGGACAAAACTGGACATCACATATCTCAGGGAGTAATTTTTTCAGCTCTTGACAGTTTGGAAATTTCCTTAACTGACCCCATGTATTTTGATGTACTGGGAAAAAAAGAAATTGTTTTAATTGGCAGATCTTTCCGTTGTAACACAGGAAAGGAAAAGAGCAAGAGAGTGAGAGTTCAATAGTACTGGGAATGGAGAAGTTTTTAGATTGGTCACTGTTCTCTGACCCAGCTGCTAGGAAGATGCAGAGTATCCAAGGAAGGTGCTACCACCTGCAAATTCTCTGTCACCCTTCCTGCACATTTCTCCCACCACTCAAAGCAAGATATGAAAAGATGTTTATGCACCTATTTGCTGTGAAAAATCTGGGTCCTTCTCTTAATAGCCATCTTTGAGCCCAAGGCCACAAAAGGGGATGACTGAGGCTCATGTGGTATATAGATGTCCAAGTCCAGGCTCCCAGTCTACACACCCCCTAAGTTCACCACCTGCATTTTTGATAAGAAAGTTTTTAAGACATCGAAAACATTTTTTCTGCTCATACCTCTTGGCCAGTCACCACCTCAGCTAAGCTGAACTTCCCAGCAGTTAATCCTGATTCTCCTCCTCAAACTATCCACTGCTTTGCCCATATGTCTACCAAAAGTGTCCTGGTAAAGCACATTGATCAGGGCTGAGCAGTACAGGTAACACATGATCAGGGTTGAGCAGTACACAAAGTACAGCAGCTGTGTTCATTTTCATTCGAAGCCAATATTTTCAAAGTCCACCCAAGCTTCAGGGACTTCAAGCCCATATCTCTTATCTGCAAAGAGAGCAGGAACCTTAGCTAGGAAGCTGCAAGCTAAATATTCATGGGAGAAGAGATTTTTCATACTTCCTGCAGAAGTGGTGCTGACACATGTAAGGTTGTCTGAGAGAAATTTTAGGCAATGAGGTACAGAATCAGATACAATCTCCAGCCCTCCACTGCTGAATTAGCTTGCTGTTTTGGATTGGTGCAAGATAGAGGATCCCTTTTGGTATACTCGTTGTGTAAGGTGTTTCTAAAACATTGTCTTCACAGCCTAATGAAAATACAGTGATTATTCAGAAAATCAGTAGAACATATCCTCAAAGGATATGATGATTATTGGAGTTTTAATTAAAATAGCAGGTAAAATAAGTATTATAGGGTGCTATTATTTCTAAAATAACAACAGAATAAAGATGCCCATTTCTTTCTTGAGTGCAATTTTCTAAATGAAAAAGTAAACATTAATATCTGCAGAGATCTTACTGATCTTGTACGATAATTTAGAAAAATATCCCTATTAGGGATAGTTATATATGCTTTTTGTTGGAAATGCAATCACAGGATATGCACATAGCTGCAATCTGTAGACAGATTAAGTAAATTAAATCACTCAATGTCTTTTTTCAATAGCTCTAAAGTTAAAAGTAATTTGCAAAGAAAATACTCAGTTTCAATTGGTTTGTAATATCTGTTAATGATCTTTGGAAAAATTTCTGATAACACGCAGGAATTCCCTCAGGGACAGGGTTGTGAATAAGTGGGTTTTTTTAAGTTTGAGATGTCATTAGCTAGTGATTTCTTTGAAGTAAAAAGCTGTTACAGAATAAATTGCAGAAGTATACAAGTGAACAGGACAATCATTTTTATGAATAATATACATTATTTCCACTGTGCTTTCTGCCCTCTAAAGAAATAATTTACAGTCTAACTTGCCATTACAAACATCCTGGAATAGCAGCTGCATGAGCATTTTGTGCTTACTTTATGTGTATTCTGTGACTTTATATAAAAGTACACCTTGGTTGTATAAAACCACTAGTGTAAGGAGCTGATGTGCCCCTTTTAACTTTTTTTTCTTTTCCCCCCAGTAGATAACATTTTCAACCCACAAGGCCAGAACAACTTCCCTTAACTGAAATGACTCCAGCACAGCTATTCACTAGAAGACATCCTCCTTGATTTCTTGGGGGGCCTGTAAGATGACTGAAGTTGTAGGTAAGTGCAATCATGGCAAAGAGTGCCTCTATTCTCTTGGTGTCTTATTAGCATTAACATATTCTTAACAGTTCAGAGATGAATCAGGTATCTATCATGCCCCACCACAGTAAGGTAACATGAGATAAGGCAATAAGGAGAAATGAGATCTCCTGGCTTCTGCCCCCACCTTAGGATATCTGAAGTAGGAAAGAGTGCCAGAAATGTCACAGAACACACCTGTCTGTGGGGAAGGTTGTTCTGCTTCCAAGGTTCAGTTATACAAATCACCCATGGGCAGCTGAGGATGGACCTTCTGCCTCCACACGTTCCTGTGGGTGGTTCTGGGTTTAGATGGGGATGGAAGGGATGCTGGTCTGGGTAATGGGGCACTGCGACTCCAGTGTGTGCTGTCACACAGGTCAAAAGATACAGCTAATTTCAGCCATTGACCTTTTGATTTCCTCACTTTCCTCCAAACCTTTTTGCCCAAGACCTTGTTGAACTTTGCTTTTTCCTGATCTGCAGACAGAGCTGAAGACACACCATGCTAGCATGAATATGACTGGTGCCTCCAGGGTTCCCATACAGGGCTGAAGGAGAAAGGAATTGTCCTGCTCTAGCCACCAGTTTGAAAAGCCTCCTAGACTTTCCTGATCCTCTGAAGGCCCAGTGTGATGGTTTACCATGGGTGAAGGTGCCATCCTGACACTGCCTGTTGACTGGCAGATGCCATGAACCGCTGGGATGATTAGACATCATTGCATGGTAGCAGCTCGTAAAACTTACAGATTTTTTAAGGCTGGGAGCAACCGTTATTACCATCTAATCTGATCTTCTGCATAATGCATGTAACTGAATTTAACCCAACCTGAACTTTGTGTGAGGATTTGCTTTTATGCATAAAAATGACTCCTCATTTACAAATATGATGCTGTTTATCTCAGTACTAACCATGCAGTAGCAAGTTCCATTAATTAGCTGTACACTGCTTGGAAAAGCAATACCTTTCATCCATTTGCAGATCAATACCTTTTTGTTTCACCTTGCAGGATAGGAAAGAGGTTTTTTTCCTTTGCTGCTAATTAAGTTTGACGATCTTGAGGACAAAATGTTATTTATATTATAGTCATGCTTAAGTAGAACTCTGACGAAGACTGGGGATCTCATCACACAAAGTGAGGGAGACTGTGCAAGTCCTTCGGGACTGAGACTATTTTAATAGACACATTTTCGAGGAAGAAGAGTGATTTAGCTGAAAAGGTTGCCAGTCAAGTCAATGGATCCGTACCTCTCAATCACCTGTGCCTTTCACAAGTTAGAAAGAAAGGTAGAGAAAAGTGAAGTTTCTAAATGTTGGACCCGAAAAATTAGTTAGGAATATAGTCAAGTTCCTGGAAAAGGACTGTTCACAAGTGCATGCAGTGACAGGACAAGGGGCAATGGCCTTAAGCTGAAGAAGAATAGATTTAGGTTCGATATTAGGAAGAAACTCTTTACTACAAAAACAATAAGGCACTGGAAGAGGTTGCCCAGAGACATTGGACACCCCACCCCGGAAATGTTCAAGGCCAGGTTATATGGGGCTCTGAGTAACCTGCTCTAATGTAAGGTATCCCTGCTCATGGTGGTGGGGTTGGAACTAAATGATCTTTAAGGTCCTTTTCAACGCTAACCACTCCATGCTCCTATGATTTAACAAAGGAAAACAAGTGTTTCTAATATGTAACTCTGTGTCCTGTCCACTGTCCCTGAGTCAGATTGGCCTCTAGTGGATGAAAGTTCTCTAAGAGAACAGGGTGCACTGAGGAAAATACCTGCAGTGTCTGATTTGTGCAAGGGCCCAGAGTTTCCAAAACTGCTGGGGTCCAAAGACATCTTGTAGATTGTCTGAGACAACAGCAGGTGTTTTAAGTTTATGGAGAGGGTTTGTTCAGTTCAGTATGATTTGAATCATAGAATCATAGAATCATTAAAGACCTCTAAGATCATTGAGTCCAACCATTAACCTGACACTGCCAAGTCCACCTCTAAACCATGTCCCTATGCACCATATCTATGAATGTCCCATGAGGATAAATCTTTCCTGAGGGACAAGCTGGTGCTTATGTTCTTTATCTTTTCTCAAGAAATTTCCCATCCTTTTGACTTTTATCATTTTTATTACCATTCTCTGGACTTGTTCTATTTCTACTTTCTTTTTTCAGGGATGAGGTGACCAAATTTGAAGACAGTATTCAAAGTGAGGATGTGCCGCTGATTTATATAATAGTATTATAATATTTTCCATATTATTCTCTAAAACTCTTTTCTTTGTACAAACCCTGTAAGATTCTTTTAATTCTTTGAACTACAGTGCCTTTTAACATCTGTAGTTTACTCTGATCAGATTATAACAAAGGAATAAAAGGCTTCATTTTTCACATAGAATTTTATTTATTGTTTGAACTTTAGAGGAGAAATTGTTTAACTTACAATTTAAAATTCTTGGCAATGTAGACCATTGGGCAAGGATTTCATTATCAGCCCTTCTATACTTTCTGTAGAAGTGTATGAGGCTGAAAGTTAGTGTACAAGGTCTTCACTCAATAGACTTGTCTTTTGCTTTATAGACATGGACAAAACATAATTTGGAGCTGCCAGCATCCCCAAAGATATCAGAAAGGGCATTCACCCCTGTATCCCCTTCCTGATGAAAAATGCTGGAGCCACAAATTTACATTCTATTCATCCAGGACCATGTGTGCCAGCAGCACCTAAATTTTGCCATCTCCCACATACTGTACCTCACACCTCCATGCCAGGCCAGGGAAAGACCCCTTTGAAATTGATGCACTTGATGGCTGCAGAGGTTGAGGGTCTTGCGCTTGCGTCACAGATTGGCATTATGCCTTCATCAGGGTATTAGAAAAGACTCAGGAAAAACAGTTACAGCTATTCTATTGCCTGAGACACTTCCTGCAGCTCCTGCCTTTCCTTAGAATTACCAATCCAAGTGGTGACCCTGCCTGACCCTACTTATCTTGTAAAAGCTGACAAGATCACAGCCTGAAGCAGTATAGCCACAGGCTCAGTACTGGCTACCAAAATGTCTGTTTAGTATTTTCAAGAAATGTTGCTCTAAAGATTTACAATACCAGCCTCTAGATATACGGACAACACCAACACACATCCCTGACCCCTGAACATTCAGCCCCACTTACACAGAAATTTGTGTCTCTCTGGGGGCCGACACTGAGCTGCCACAAAATAGTGATTCCCTACCTGCAAGCAAGCTGGATTTTAAGCACTATTTGATTATATATACTAAGACATTGGGTAAAAGTATTTGAAAACTACAGTCTTGAGTTCAGAATACATGGTTAGTTTTTTTTCATTGGTTGCATTACTGCTTTAGCAATAGAAAGATCTCTGCCATTTCTGTGTAATATATATAATTTTTTTTAGTTTGATGTAGAGAATTTTCTTCACTCTTCCATGACCAAAGCAGTTTTTCAATAGAAGTTATTTTTAGATGAACTGTAAGTTTCCTCCGTAGCAAAAATTTTAGCTGCACCAAGTGAAAGCAAATGCACATTTCCTCAGATATATCTAAGGATAAACGCAGGTTTAAATATCCAAAAAGTATTGAGGGACCAATCTGGTTTAGTTGCATATATGTTCATACAACGGATGAATTAAGTTCTTGCAGAGTAGTTGTGGGCTTTTTTCCCCCTCTTCTTTTTAGAACCACAAAGACTTGGAGCAGACGTTGAGGTCCTATTGCTCCTGTTGGAAACTTCTGTTGAATGCAGCATGAGTTGGATGGGACCCAGAGAAACCAAATACAGACAAGTAACGATGAGTTGGCCATATAAGCAAGGAAAATTGCAGATAACGGCTGCACACCAATTAGCAATGTATCTTTTGGGTCATCCAGTACATCTCCGTGACACAATGAAATTGTTTCTTATGGCATATTTTTGTGGGTTTTTGTGCCTAGATTAAATTTCCAAAGTGATGCCATGTCTCAAGGGAGAGGTAGTGTTGCCTAGAGTACCCTGTTGTCAGTTTTTTTTCCTTTCTTAATGTCATCATATTTCTTCTTTTTATATCCCTTTGCAAATTTCCTTCTTTCCCTTCTTTGATCTCCTTTAACTAGTGTGATGTTGTGTTTAGTTAGCATTAAGGAAGCCCATAGATATTTAACTCACTTAATCTTCCCTAATGTAGCAGTCCTTTCAGCCTTCTTGTTCTTTGTCTCTTCTAGTCACAAAACTGCCTGTCATTATCTTTTTTAGTTATGAGTTTTTAAAGTTGTGATGCATGTCTCTGATCTAACAATAGACCTGGTATAGAGCTGAGAACCCTTGGTGTCTTGCCACCGAAACCCCCTCCTGATGTGTCCAGGGGATGGCTGCAAGCATTCTGAACAGGCACACAGGTAGAGTATCCTCCTTGAACCACTTCCTTGGTGCCACTTTACTGACCAACAAAACACAATTAAAACAGTTAACCTAGGAGTTCAAAAAACAAATACATCGCATTTTGCATTTATTTTATTTCTCATAATGTAAAAAGTCAGAATAGCACAGATAAAAAAACTTTGTTGCTGTTGTTGAGATTTTCTAACTCTTGGTCATGAACATAACAGACTAAAATTATGGAAGACATCATCTTCCATAACTACATCTGAGTGCTAGGAGAGTACATTGTAGAAAGTAATTATATACATAGTCACAAGCCTAGATGTTCACTTCAGGCAATAAATTCTGATCTACAAACTGCAACACTCCTTTAGTGCTAAATGAGATCTTGGTTTTAATTGACTGTCTTTACCTTTGTGTTCTGTTGAACTGGAGGAATATAATTTTAATCTACTCTCTTTAAATTTTCATTAAGGAATGTTTCAGCTACCTGCAGCCTCATCCGATGATGCTTAATGATCCCAGCTAGCTCGATCTTCTGTGCACCAGCAGGGACTTCTTTAAGTTGGCCAACTGTATAGAACATTGTTTTCAGGTTTAATGTACTTGGAACCAACCTTTTAAAATAATGGCATATCTAAAGACAGGTTATATACATAGCACACACCTATATGTGTGCATTTATATGTGCATGTGTGTGTATACATGTATATATATACTTAAGTGCACACATATGTATAGAAATGCTGATGCTATTCACCTTTTTGAAATCATTACAGCTAGTATTAACATGAATGTGCTGTTAGATTGGCAGTGTTATACATTTTTGTTGGAGTTTACTTCTGTAACATAAAATCATAAAGATAAGCTGTGAAACTCGTGCGGCTGATGATATAATTCTAGAATCTCGTGATGCTGAATCTCATATTTCTAGGAGTGTGGGATGGATGTTCCTCACTGAAATAATTATACTGCCTATTGCAATATATGTTTCCTTGTTTTTATGTGGGCACTGAGATGTCCAAACTATTAAATGTATATGGTACAACGAGTCCTGTGTTCCTTATTTATTCTAAAGAAGACAATAAGTTTCTACGGTTTTATTGTATGATAAAGCCAACTACTCTAAGAATCTGTTATGTACATAGCAATAATCTGTGACAATATGCATATTTACTTTTAATAATGATGTCCAAATATACATATGTGCATATAAATATGCATATATGTATATACAAACACACATAGAGAGACATATACACAAATTAAATGGAACCAATTAGAATGTGGCAAAAATAGATTCAAAGCTTACCTGTTATGGCTGGGTGAAGGGATAATTTGAGCTACAAGGACATGCAAGAAAGCATAGCTCAATATACTCCATTGGCTCATTCTCACTATGCTCAACCGTGACAGTCTGTATGCTAAGATGGGGTACCAGCAGACATTCGCAATGACAGCTGGTTCAAAACAGAGCTTTCAAAATAGTGCAACACCCCTAACTTCCTTCCAAATGTCGGTGTTTGCCAGCACTTAACTGAGGCTGGCTCTTAAGGTCAGATGTTCAGATATGACTTATTTGGAAAGAATCTGGTTCTTTATGTTTGAACTGTGTATATGTTTAACATATAGGCTTTTCATTGCCCATGAATTTGCATTTGAGCTCACACATGGATTATGCTTGTCTACTACCCGCAAAAGTGATGGATGTTTCTCCCTAATACCATACCCTATTTGCCTGGGATGTCCTCTATCAATTTCTTCACTCTCTTGTGGGCTACATAAGCTGAGATTCAGATGGTAGCTCCTTCTTTTCACTGGGACAGAAAATCCATCAGCCTCTATGTTGAGAAATGGAGGAAAAGCGGCTTTCCTTTAACATCACCTATATCACACCCTCTATGCTCAACCCACCAGCAACACAGCAAAAAAAAAAGCCCAACCAGGCTTCATTTGTTGTGTGTGACTTTTCCTGGTGGATGCGAATAGAATCTGGAAATACACATGCTCCTTCTTGGGAGAGAAAAGCAAACAGGTTTTATCTATTTGAAATTGAACTCAGTGAAAAATAACCAGGCACAGAAAGCACGCTTGAAGGTAAGACGTGAATATAAGTAAAGATAAATTTCACTAAGCTAAATTCAAGGGAGAAGTGCCACATTGTTATAATTATTACAGAGAACATGTGCTAATTAATTGTTATGCTCTGCTGGTGAAAGAATTAAGTATTCCATTTGGGGCAAATAGAGGAGCTGACCCTGGGATGCTGTTGACTCTTGTTTAGAAGCTGGTGTGTGAGGAGCATGCCATGAACAGCCTTGTGAAAATGAGACTGGCGAGGTGATTTGGTCTTAGAAATTACTTTTTAGAGGGGTTAGAAAAATATTTTAAATCGATGATAAATTTTAGTTGTACTGGATGACTGGACTGCTGTGTGTGTGCAGCGTGTTCAAAAGCAGTTTTCTGTTTACTGTAAGACCTGGGGAACCCAAGCACTAAGCTTCAGGCCTTCTGAGAAATTCAGACAAGTAATAGCACTCTGTTTGGGGATCTTCAGAACTGCCAGGACATTTCTATGTAAATGAAATTAAGGAGACCTGAGCATCAGGGGGTTCAGTAAAGCATTGACCATGTGCCTATCAGTCCCTTTTGGAGCTGCACTCATTTCTGGAGTATTGACCCTGCTTTTGCTGGAGGTGCATCTGGGGAGATGTTGAGGGGAAGAGGATGGGTCTATCCTCATTTCTGGAGGAGGTATGGGTCTCCTGCAAGCAGGTCTGCACAGGGCTGTTTCCCTGCAGCAGGCTTGCTCGGCTTACAGACACCCATCCTGCTAGCTCCAGCATGGTACGTGTGAGCAGTGTTGGCCATGCACTCAGGCTGGCGGTGTTCCTGTTTGCCATCAGCCTTCCCTCCTGGATCAGGGCCGCTACCGATTGCTGAGGGGTGGCCAGGAGCAGCTCCCTCTGGTGAAACTCTTTTGTGCTTTTATCTCCCTCTCCTTGGCAGTAAGCTGTCACTGGCTCCCAGCCATGGCCCTCTCGCCCTCCCCAGTGCCCAGCTTGCATGCTCAGCCAGTGCCTACATCTATTCCAGCAGCTGGCCCTACTCTTCCTCCACAGCTGGCTGCTGCCCCCTACTGTGGTAATTATTATTTATTATGGATATTCAGTGTACATTTTGTGTCCAGAGTCCAGTACAGTCTGAATCACTACCAGGGTCCCACTGTGTGGGCAAAAGCACATGGACATACACAGTTGTTTCACACTGATATTCACTTGACTTTCACTCAGGGAGAGACTGAGGGGAAAGGGGTGGAGGTGGCTATTGGCACCTATTAGCACTATCTGATGTGACACCTACTCTCTGTCCTGTGTTACGTGACTCCTGCAACAGCACAGCTGAGCGCAGAGCTCCTTTTTCTCCACCTTGTTATCATTAGCAGGTCTCATGCTATTCCTGCTACCTAGCTGGAAAGACCTGAGGTGTTTTCCAAAAGTCATGGTTGCTACACAATCATAGTTTTACTCCCTGTTGCTGTGAATGCAGACATTGCTTGGCACAGCATGGTTATGTGGGATAACATTTTCTTTCCTGTTTCCCTCACCTTCTTCTCTGGGTTTCTATATTCATGCCAGTTCCTTTGTTCATGTGTCCCTCTCCTTACACTTCAACATTCCTTCACACCCTGCCTCCCTGAAGACACCACCCTCAGTTAAAAGCAGAGGAGCTGTAACTCCCACAATTTAGTGCACAGGCAAAAGCACCTGGAGGGAGAAGCAGCTTTCTGTACATTTGGAAAAATAAAGAATCCTGAACATATTCCACACATATATGCACATGTGTGAGAGGCAGGTTCTCAGCTGTGCTGAATAGAATTAGCTCTGTTCAAGAAGATGGAGTAATACTGCTCCATGGCAGCTGAGAATCTGTCCCAGTATGTAAATGTAAATATCTATTTTTATGAACCCTCCTACAGTTTGCTTTAAAAAAAAGCTTTCTTTTTAGACCCTGGAAACATACAAGCCAGTCAGAAGTGTCCCACTTTCTGTATTTTCTCTAATTCCTACCTGTGACTTCCTTTGAAAGCTATCAAAATCTAATGAGTTCAAGAGACAAAGTGAATTAAAACTGAAGAAACTTTGCCTTCAGTACACTGGGCCAACAGGAACTGAAAAAAAACTAGCAGAGACAATGAAAGGGTACAAAGCCATGTAAATCCAGATAATTTAAAATGTTTGATTGCAAGCGGGCTCACCAAACCCAGCAAAATTTCCACTGTCCTATTACTTGCAATCTTCTGCCCTTTCAGCTAACTGGAGCAAGTTAATGTAAAGAACAAACACTTACAGTCTCTGCATCAGAGCACTTTTTGCCATGAATCACTTTTTAAATTGTTTTGGGTTTACATTTAATTGCTTCCTTTGCATGCTATGTGTACACATGCACTCCTCCCGCCCCCCATATTTCATACGTAACTGTCATGTAGGCTGGAGTCTTTGAATATGGAGTATTCAAACCTCACAGCACAAACCTCAGGAGTTTCAACCCAGGAATTGATTTGTCCTCGTTTAAGATGGGAACCACATGTGTGACTTGAATCCAGATCTTGGGTGGATTCTGGATACACTAATTTGAATGCACTGGGATTTGGGATTCAGACTCATTTATTTGTTATGACACTAGTCCTGATACCTACTACTGGGTGTTCACCTTTCCTTGCCTCAATAGACAGAGAAATGCTTCCATATTCAATTCTTCCAGACTGATTTGTAGTTTATTCCAGGATCAAATCATCATCAAGTATCATTCTCAGTTTTGTTTCTTAATATACTCTGTGAAAACTGCTTAAAAGTGACCTCTATAAAACCTTTAGAATATTTGGATCATTTGGTCACCTTTTCCCTGTCAGTCCACTCTTCCTGTGAAGGCTTCTCCACTGGTTTTTCAAAGTAACCCAGTGCACTTTCCCCCTTTGTAACAGCTTTACTGGTTTGGGAGACTGAAGAACACCTTCATGGGGTGTTCTTGTCCAACAAACTCTCTCTTGAGCTGTTATTCAGAACTGGTTTTTTGGGTTCCCTAAAACTGTGGCAGATTTCAAAGCTCTTCTGTTCCCAGGATTTTCCTCATCTCCTTTTGAAGAGAGGCAACATAATAGGGCTTCCCAGCCTTCTTGTGCTGAGGCATTTTTCAAGGGAAGAAGGCATCCTCTTGTCAGTATCTTGGCTTTTTCTCACTTTATTTCCCCTTAGAACTCCCAGATGAACACCATCCGGTTGTGGTGATTTACTACACTTGAGTTTCTCAAGTTACTCTACAACTTCCTCCTTAGAGACTTCAATCTGTATAAAGGCCACACTCTGATTTTCTTTGCAAAGTGCCTTTGGCACAGGAATTTCTACACTCCTCTCAGCAGCAGACACGATGCAAGAGATTAATTTAACTCCTCTGCTAGCTTGTTGTACTCTTCTCCTGACCCACTGTATATGGATTTGTGGAGATCTCTTAATGCTTTTGTGCAAAGTCCAGCCTAAGTTTAATATTCACCAACTGGTGAGGCTTGTCTCTCAACTGGTATTCTTTTGCTGTTCCACTGAAGGATACTTCTGAATGTTACTATAGCCACTCTCAGCACATCTCATTTGACTGGTTTATTAAGCCCAATAGAATTCCTCTGCACTACATCTGTCACAGGTGGGTTAAATTCTCACCGATGCAAACTGGCACTGTCCCTAGGCAGAGGGTCAGGTGAGGAGCTGGTGCTGCAGGATACCCTTCCCTAGTGCTGTGGCAATCCACCCCCTGACATGCCACAGTAAAGGGGTAGGATGAGTGCTCAGCATCACAACCCAAGGGGAGCAGGGTTTGTATCCTACCCCGCAGTGTGGTCTTCAGTCAAGTGAAAAGCCCTTTGGTCTTTTGCCTTTGATAAAGGGAAGTTGAAGGGCTGGAGCAATCCTTCCTCTTTCCTGCTCTTTCTTTTATATATTTTTATTTCTGTTGCTTCCCACTCCCTTTCTGTTTTGAGAAAGATGGAAATGGCCGTATGGCAAATCCAGTATTTAATTATTTTGAAGGACAGAACTAGAACATCAGAAATGGGGCAAATACTCTCCATGTCCTGTTTTGTTCTCTGGCCAGTGTAGATTGGCCTTCAGTCCACATATTTCAAAAGAAGGTCAGTTTTATGAAAATACATGCTCACAAACACTACTAAGCTTTGTGACAAAACTTATTTCAATGAACTTTGATGACCATTACTTGGTCTGTTTGTAGAGTCAAACCCAAGAAATTAGCTTAATTTGTACTGCATTCACTAAAGATACATATATCTGATTTGAGACACAGACAAACATCCCTTTGATATGGTATGGATATGAGATTGATGTTCACTATAATTGCCTAAGGCCCAGATATGGAAACTATATCTGAAATCTGTTCCATGACTTCATCCATCAAAGAGAAAGCATTTCTGCTGTTGAGTTTGTCCTAGCTTTCTGGAAGGAAAAGCTGTAGCAAGCCTATTGTGTGTATCCTTATTTTACTAACTGTCTTATTTCGAATGAAGAATTAAAATCTGACACCAAACACCTCTATTTCTCATAGGTTTTTGTGAATAGATAAATCAGCCCGAGCTTTCTAGAACTTCCTAAATTGAAGTAAAATATGTCTCAAAATTCATAACTCCAGAGCTGTCAGTTGAAGTCCAGACTATGAAACCTATGTCAAGATACAAACAGGCATGCTCATCCCTAGCACATCTGTTTATAATAAATGAAAATACCTTATAAATTAATTGGGTCTTTAGTTTTCTAAAATTTGGGAATTCATGTCAGAGCGGGGTTCTTTATAATTTGCTGTGGCTGTCTTAGAATTAGTTATCTAATCTCAGGTAACTTTTCTTTCCCTCTCTGTCATGGGTGGCACCTCCAGATCTCTGTTCAACCATTTCATATGGCCATTTTAGGATGGTATCTCACATGGCCATATGAAAATCAGTCTCTGTTACTGGTGGGGTCTCTCTTTCTCTCTCAACTACCGAGGGAGTATAGGCAATTGCCTTAGACCAAACTACTAAGGTGATATTATCTCCTTGTTAATGTCTTGGCTTATTAACATTTTAAATTTAAGGTAAGTAATTCTGATTTGAGGTATGTTTTTCTTTTACTGTAGTCCACAATAATGAAATGTCTCCCAAACATCCCTTTTCTAATCTATTTTTACTGAATGATTGCCAGTTTTTCTGTTTTATGTAAAGAGAAATGCTACTTTCTTGGTCTAATTTTCATAATCTACAGGTATTCTTATTTTAACTTGCAATATTTTGACTGAATGTAGTGATATACTAGGATCCCACTTAGCACATGAGCAAAATGATCTTGTAGTGCTGTACAAAGTTAAGATATGGAGAATAAATTGTAGGGAGGCAATTTTAAGATGTTTCTCCTAACTGATATAACCAATTTTGTACAATTGTAATATTGTCAAAATATATAAGAATACATATTTGAATTGCTTTGAAAACATCATTTCAATGGCCAGAACAAATATAATGTGTTGATATTTATAAAATATGGTTAGCAATAACTAAGTGAAGTAATTGAAATCATACTATACAGCACATAAGGCAATTTCTATTTCTCAATTTTTACACTCTGCCTTCTCACAGAACAAGCAGGTTACACAATGCCCTAAAAAATGAGGTTCTAGGAGATCAGAAATCTTTCAGAGGCCATTCAGAAGAGACACCCAAAGGTATACAAAACACAGAAGACAACCATAAAGAATAGGCCTATAGAGACCTATAGCTCTTCCTAATAAAGAAGCAAGGGAAGGCTTGGCCCTTTATTTTAATAATGCTTCCAGAATTTGAAAAGCCTGTTACATGGCCCTGCTGGTGACAGAAGAGTACCAGCTAATGCTGTTTGAAAGGTACAAAAAGCATCAAACCTTTGTTTTGGCTTTTGGGTTACTTTGGATCGCTTATGGTGTGGAACGTGTGTGCTGTCAGGGCACAGGCTGGTCCCTTCTCAAAACCTCTGCATCAGTAATCAATTTTTCTCATTAAAACTTGTATGCTATTCTTTTTCTCTATTCTCTCCCTCTCTAAGATACTGAAATTATTGTTCATGGCTCAAGTTCTGGTTTACCTGCCAGTGGTCTGATCACACTCACTATTGCATCACCCCACCCCCTTACTACACCTTTCCCAGGAATATGCAACACCTTCCTCTCCTCTCCTCTCCNGATTTTTGCTAGGACTTTACAAAGTCTTGCCTACCCACAGGACAAGGCAGATAGTGCCTGGAAGTTCTGCCCCCTGTGTCAGTCAGGTTTCTACAAATCCTACATGCC
The DNA here is from genome assembly GCA_013399195.1 of Dicrurus megarhynchus. Lineage (NCBI taxonomy): Eukaryota > Metazoa > Chordata > Aves > Passeriformes > Dicruridae > Dicrurus > Dicrurus megarhynchus. The sequence goes on from VXAD01009143.1 coordinate 753,087, forward strand.
CTCATATAGCTTACCGTGGGGAACTGTGAGAAAGCTACATGGGATATTTTTTGAAGAGTGACTTCTTTGCATTGCCTTCCTTACACATCTCTGCATAGTCCCATGCAGTAGTCTGCATTTTTGTTTGGGATGATAGGAAATATCCATAGACAAATAACAAATAGCTGCTCTTATTGTCTTCATTGATGTCAAAGAGTGTTGTGTAGGTGAACCCGTAGAGAAAACCTATTGTAAAGTGTGATTCGAATAAAGACTATGTTGAAACATCCCACACAACTGAGCACATTTGCAGGGATGATTACTTCTTCACTTCACAGTACTCAGTATATTGCTCACTTGTCTCAGTAGGACCTACTTTCTGAGGAAATACTTCCAAGTGGAGGAAATCTTCTGTGCCATAAGCATGACTGTTGATCCAAAATGAGTGATTAGTAAACATCTTTCAGTTGGTGTTGAAAACAGAGATGAGCAAGAAATGAACTTTAAACACAAAAAAAAATGGTTGATTAACACCCATTCTATTCATGGGGTGATTAATGGTTGTCTTGTCTCTGCAGAATTTTCATCAGCACTGAAAAATTTTGCCAAATCTAAGAAGATGTCAAGACCCTGGCATAAATCTGTTACTTGCTCATGCATTTGAGTCTAGTCAACAGTTTCTCATTTGGTTACAAAGCATTTTTTAAATTTATCTATTACTTCTAGACTCTTTAATATTTCTGGAAAGTTCTGACACAAATTTGGATGTGGAAATGGAATCTTAATGATAGACGTACATAACTCTCTGAAGAGTTATGATGCAACCTTGGCTTGCAGGATTCTGTTCTAGGAGGAATTCTGATTAGTCTTCAGATGTGAATGTCACAGTTTAGGGCCATTTTTAAAATTTGTGAGTCTTGCAACTGGCTCTGAACATTAGTGTACTTGGGGGAACCCATGACACTCTGTGTGATCTCAAAGTGGCATCTTGGAAAAGCAGGTTTTGTTCTTCTTTTTCTCCCTATAGATCCTTAAAAATATGCAAATCTATGTGATCTGCTTCTCATACAAAGAGTTGCAAATTCAGCTACGGATCAAAGATTAGAGCATATGCCTATTATTGCAGCTGCCAGTTAACTGATCCAAATGTTTAACTCTTTAAAGAAATAGAGGGTCAGCATCTTTCTGAATAATTGTTTCCAGACAGTCTTCTGTTAGTTGGATTTCTATATCACATTCAACTTCAATTGCTGCTGTAATTTATCTCCGTTCCACAGACTTTAACTTTACTAAATTCACATGTTAGTATTTGAGCCACTTACACTTTAGACAAATCCAGAGCATGCTCCATGCTCATTTATTGTTTTTTATGGTGCTTCACAAACTAAATGAGAAAAACCAGTGCCATCCCAACACCTGCCTCTGGTCTTTTGTCATGTTAGGAAGTGGCAGAGACAAAGAAACTAGGCCATAAATAACTCAAAAATGACTCAAAAATAAACCAAGTCAGGGTGTGTACTAACCTTTTTGAAAGCTTATCTTCACTTTAGTGTCGACAGTCAGAATGGAAGGTGTTTTGCTGACAGCCACAGTTGCCAGTGTAGTGCCACATTGTGAGAGAACACTTCTTCACTAGGCCGCACTTCCTTGTCTTTCAGTCTTGTCTTGCCCTCATGAAGAAAAGATCTTCAGAGGTTCTCTGATCATGTCCTTTGTCCCAGTCTGGTGGGCACCACTTCAGTTGTCAAGCCCCACGGACATGGGACCTTGTGTTGGGGTCAGCGTTACCATCCACATATCAGTGCTTCCTGACAGAGAGTCACCAACCTGTCTGCTGAAGGATCTCATGCTGTGTCAGTCTCCTTCACCACCTTCCTTCTGTTTTGGTGCAGTTGCAAACCAAGCAGTTGTTATCTATAATGGTACAAAAAATGGTGTAGGGGTTTTACTTTTAGCTGATGGTAAACTGAAAAATAAAACATTTTACAACTCTGTTATTCCAGTTCTGATCTCAACACTTCAGTGCCAGCAGGCCCTACTTCATCAAGTAACCAAGTCTCAAGTTAAATGCTTTCTTCAACAGATAGTTGATTTTGAGAAAGAGGGCAAATGTGCTAGCCTAAACTAAAAAGGACTGAGGAGACAAAAGAGTTAAGGACAGGGTCCAGACCCTTAGCGTCTCCTCAGGAGGAATGATAAACACCTCTCTTTGGCCAGGTCCAGTTTCCTACACCTTTCTGAGGAGCTGTAATGGAGAGTGCTATTTATTATGTGTTGGGATGAACGTAGGGAATGTTTTCCACCATTTAAAAAAAATAAAATCCAGACTTTATGGGAGTTTGAAAAGCAATTTCCTTTTAAGGTGCAAATTCCTAATTTGCCACATAAAAGTACAGGAATTAAGTGCTAAATCCTTCTTTGCCAGTGAGACCTGTGAAAGGAGGTACGAAAAAAGAGTTACTGTTAGGTTTCTATTCATGTCTCCTGAAAGCCAATGTATGCAAAAGTGCACTGAAACAGCCCTGATTTTTTTTTCAAAGCCTTCCTGCTGTTTCTGACTGACTTTTAAAAAATGAACCCTTGTCCAGTTTTATTTGTGTGGTGGGTTCTGATTTTGTTCTGCCTGTACTGTATCACTTTTCTCTCCTCACCATTAATCTTCCATGAATGTTCCCTGGGGCACAGTTCTCCCTTTTCTGCATGGAGAGTTTCTATTGAAATTAATGGACTTTCTTCTTGTGGGTGGAAGGAAGAATACACCGTTATATCACCCCTGTTGCAAAAGAATATTATTCATTGAAAAGAAGCGTTAGTCTCACTCCTGAAAGCCCAAGGTCTAGTCAGGCAGATTATAGTGGGAGATCCCAACAGGAGGTCTGGTACAGAAGCCAGAACTACTTGTCCAACATGAAAACAAAAGCTGGAACAGAAGACTTTTTGAATGTTGGAACAAAACCCCATGGAAAGTCAGTGGGTATACTATGTGATGAAGTGTACTGCCCCAAACCTAATTCTAGGGCAGATCCATCCCGTGGAATACGGTGTACAGAAGTTATCCATGAGTGACCTGTAGAACCAGGCGTGTTCACAAGAACAGCATGGCGCCAAAGATTAACTTGATCTGCAAAGAGGCACTGCAGATTGGCCAGAGGTGCTGGGCCATGCAAATAAGGGTATATTGTACTGTGCAGATGTATCACCTCATTTGGAACTTGGAACTTGGGCATCTTTGACACAGTTATGCACTGCACAATGTAGACACGCTAATAAGCATGCCTACATGCCCTTAGAGGCTTAAATGGAAAAGTCTTATGTTCCTTCACAGAGAACCCTTTGCTGAGTTAAAGAGGGTGTTGACAACCTTCAATCGAAACTGCATAAATTCTCATAGGAAGGATAGTAGCTGCAATGTGAGGTCTTGAGGCAGGCGGATGACCTTATAAAATATACTACAGTATCTAAGTTTAGTAAAACAAACACACTATATTTAAGTAGGCTATGGAAATGTAAATATGCTTCAGGACTAGCCCCAAGCACTTGATGTTACAGTAATGTTGCTGTCACATTTTGGATAGATCATAAGTGTAGATACTATAATCTAAGGTTAGGAGATAGAATTTAATATGCATGGAGAAATTCAAACAGAGGATAAAAAGCCCTCTTTCCTCAACAGTATTTTTAGGAATGAACCTCACCTCCACCTTGTAATCCAAAGAAACAAACAAGCTTGCCTAAAAAGGCATTACATGGATGGGCTAGGCCACTCCAATATTTTTAATCATTTGGGATATTTCGCATGGCAGTCCTTCTAGCAAGGATGAGTCCTTCCATGGTTCCTCTTTGCTTCCCATGATTGTTTGTACCATGCAGTGCTAGAAAGGATAGCACAGGTTTGACAATCACAGTGGCAGACAAATAAGGATTTCTTGTGTGTTTACAGTTTGTGAAACCTTGATTGTTGTATAATTAACATGCCAGTTACGCTTGGATTTTCAGTTTTAGCAACCAATGTGTTTTTAATGTTTACATTTGATTTGAGCATCTCTGACAAAGCTCTTGCTATTCATTTGTGTGTATTTGTATTTTGGTTGAAGGTTATATACATATCTATCAAGATGATTGCTTTAAACAGTGCTCTATCTGCTCCTTCCACCAAACCTGGATCGCTTACTTTAAGATTAGCCTTGTCAAATTTACTTAAAGTGACCAGGCAAACACATACAACTAATTTTGTTATAGGCAAAATTAACTAATGCTCCTTTTCATGGTGAGGTGCTGTAATGATTTTATATAGCAGTCAAACTATTTAAATACTAATGCTGTCTTCATGCTGTAATCACCATTCTAGTCAGATGTCATTTTTAGTAGCCTATAGGGAATTCCATCCCTTAATTATTCTTCAATACACAAACCAAGCATTCTTTAATTGGTGTAAATTGAACAGTGTTCCAACGCAAACAAGAAGAGGACAAACTAATCAATGATTCTGTGCATGTCTATTGGAAAGCTATTGCCATTAGATCAAGTAACGAATCCTCAACTCCATTAGCTTTAGAGGAACGATGGGGGAAAAATACTGCTAATGCCGCTTCTGGTTATCAATCAGTAGTGAAAAGTGTGCGGCAGATCCTATAGCAGAGCTCCAGCTTTTCTTGAAAACGCTCGTGGAAATTTAAAATATGAAAATATTCTGACTTCAGAGTCCAGGGTCATATGTCTTTGATGGGGATCTGTCTGGAAACAATGTGTTTTTATTCTCTGGTGCCTCTAGTCATGTGGCCTGTTTTTTATTTTTATTTTTCAAATAAATGATTCTTGAATGATAACATAACTTTTTTTAACTTGTCAGGAAATTTTGGGTGAATTTTCTATCTCTCACATGCAGTGCTCCATACATTCATATGTATTCACTACTGCAGCACAACATAAATAGGTTGGCTCTCCCATCTCTTTTTTTAATACAATCTAAAATAAAGGTGCTGTATTTAAGAAACAGATGAAAAATCCTTCTCATAAATGTGTCATACTCACTTTTCATTCTTGTCTCTTTTTATCAGTTCTCTAAAACTGATTATTTATCTCTGGAGAGGGAGGGAAAAAAAAAGTAAAAGGCCCATTACAAACCTCTGGCCCAGATCTGCCAATCTTAGAGTTTTAGTTAGTGTGGAAAGTGAAACTCCTCTGGAAAGAGATATACTGGCTATGGTTGTTCACTTTTTAATCTATTTGTTTTTGATATAATATGCTATTTACTGTTTAAGGACCTTTCATGTTGGTTTAAATTGAAGTTTTTAAAACGAGTCTAGCATAAAAAGCTCTAAGTGACATAGGCTGAGCAGAGAAATACAGCATCTTCTACAGACAGCCTTTGTTCACCACATTACAGTTAAAAGAAGTGTAGAGCAGTCTTGGTAGGTAACCTGCCTTCTTAAAACAAGAGGGCTTCTAATTTCCACACATCCTAATCACAGTCACATTACTTCTCTCTCTGTACCAGACCCCTCAGGGCTGGCTCTAGGTTTTGCTGTGAAGTCACATGTGTGGGGCCTGAGGCATTTTTCCACTTTACTTTTTTCTTTTTTAATCCTTTTGCCGGTTGGGACTCTCTAACTGGCTCTGTTGTCATGGGTGGCTGACTAGGGTGGTAAGGAAGAGAGCAGCACAGGTAATCACTCTCAAGGTTTCATACTTATTTTTTTCGTATGAGAATGAATGAAGATACTGCAGTATGTGTTTTCTGAGGAAAAGGAAGCTGCTCCCCCCACATCCTTTGCCAGACCAGTGTGTGATTTCCAGGTAACAAATTCCCCTCTGTTTCCCTGCTTTTTTTCTTTGCTGGTTGGCTCTTGCGTATGGTTGTACTGTTCCTCAAAAAATTAAAATGTGCCATCTGGCTTAAGGTATCTTTCTTCTTTCTGTTACTCTTCAACATCTTCTGTGGTAGCTGTTACAGGATGTTGAAGCCAGCAAGTGGTTATGACACTTGAAGCGGGGATTTTGGAGTGCTGAAGAGGCTTTTCAAGAGTAATAAACTCCTCACTCTGCTGAGAGCATGTTCTGAAAGGCAGTGGGTCCTTTGGAGTCTGTATCTGCTTCCTTGGTTTGGAGATTTGGCCCCTGAAACAAAGGGATGCCAAATGTCCAGGGCCCAAGCAGATGGGAGACACTCAAAGACAGATTGTGGGGCAGCTGCAGGGTGCAGAGGGGATACGTGCTTTGAGATGACACCAGGCAGTCTAGAGTTTGACTCTACTTTGTTTTAAAAAAAGGAGGCCTTTTACAGTGCCATACTATGTATCCTATATTACAAAGGGAAAACTTTATCTAAGCAGAATGTTAGATAAGATGTTTCTTTAAAAATTTCAAGTTTAACTTTGCATTTTTTGGTAAATCTTGTGAATTTCACTTAAAAAAAGACAGTTGTACCACTATTTTCATATACATGAATAAGCCTTACTGGAGTTGAAATACAAAAGAAAAGAATCAGGCCAACTTCAAAACTACGCTTGGGATCCAAATGACATCACTGGGAGGATTTAGCAATAATAAGTTTACCTGAAGTTGGAATCTGTGCTTGCAGTTGTGTGCCAAATGTAGTTTAGGCTATAAGCTTTCTTATAGGCTAAGATTTGTCATCTGATATTCATGAAAAACAAAGGAAGACATTTTTTATTTTGGTTTATTTTTTGAAAAAAGCCAGCCCCAGATAGTTGGGAAAGAGTCAGTAGAATAATTTCTTAATCACCTTTATGTTCTTAGGCATATTTGGTCTTCAAAGTCCATATTAAAACTCCCTACTGATTTCCTTGGGATTATGCCCCTCAGAATGGATGACAGGAGAAACAAATACTCATCAGGCCTCAGCCATTGCCTGGCAATCCCAAGGGAAATGCCCCTCTGATCCCCACAAGGCAATCCTCAGACACCATTTTACAGGATAAGGAAAATCCATTCTTTCCCAAGGATGACAAAAAGAGAGAAAGACAGACTGTGTGAGGTGGGATGTGCAGCTCCCTGTTTGAGACAAAGAGAAAACACTAGCACACGAGCAGCCAAGGGAAGGGAAGCCAGCTTTTGTGAAAGGTTAGGATATTTAGTGTGGATGCTTCAGTGTAAACAGATACAAATGTGTTAATAAAATAATGTGAAATGTCCTAATTTTAGAGTGTGACAATATTTCAAAATTCTTTTTACCTTGTTACATACTTTAACACTTATGCCGGTGACTCCAGAGATCATTCTGATTTGAGAGATTTATGTTTTAAATGACATGAGACATTTGTTTGCTTTTTTAAAATTTAAGAGTGAAGTGAATGTTATATAAGTGTGACTCTTGGGGATGGTACTATGCAGGGACAGGAGCTGGACTCAATGATCATTGTAGGTCTCTTCCAACTCAGCATATCCTGTGACTCTGTGGTTCTATGATTTTTTTGGTCAAATATACAAATACTACCTGAAAGAAATTATATTCTCACTCAAACTTGTATTATACCAGTTGTATTCTATGTGTTTTTGCCAAATTTCTATTATATCAAGTTGTTATTAATATTGGAACAGAGCCTGAGATTGCTTTGCCTTGTACTTCTCTGCTTGGTCACAGTCATAGTGACTCTGCTTCTAAAAGCTGTTGAATATACTCCATCTCTAATGATAAAGTTATGTCATCTTGACTTGCTTTATTTTACAGTATTTAAGCCAGTTTATTCATCAGTGAAAGCTTCTATTTTTTTTTTTTTTTTTGTTATTTTAATCAGCTCACCTTTGGTCACGCAGACCATTCTATCTGTCCTGTTTCAGCAGATAAGTCCCATCTGCAATTGCGCTCACTCATAATGGCATCTGTGCTGGGAATTCATAGCATGCTTCTTGCCCTAGATTAATTTAAAAGTTTATTTTATACTATCACAAAAGCAAAAGTACCATCAGCTTCTTAAAATCAATTAAAAATATCAGTGTAATAACCGCTAAGGAATTGCTTTCAGCTAAAAACTATATTCACGTTATTTTGGAAAGTAGTTTGTGCAGCCTGTTCTCAGAGGTCTCCAGTGGGGGGGACTTCAGACTGTCCATAAACAATCATTTCCACAGCTTCAATGTCTTCACTATGAGAAAATTTTTGCCATCATTTGACCTGACTCTCCTTTCTTTTAATGTTATACTGTCACCTTCTGTCATCTGGCTGTAGTCTTGAAATACAAACTCTTCCCTGCCTCTTCCCAGAAGGCTTTTAACATTTGAAGTCTTTGATTTTTATGTCCACTCATTTTCTTTTCCAGATGAAATCACCCCAGTTCAGATTTCCTTGCAGGCGACATTTCCCAAATTTCTGATCATTCCCATTCCTCTGCTTTGGACACTTTTGAAAGCAGCTGTACCTTTTTTGAAAAGTGATTCTTTAATGGGGGTCCCTGCCAGTGTACAGCTGAGCAGCATGATCACTGCCTTATCTTACAAGAAAACTTCTGTCTGCTCAGCTCCCAACAGCTCAGCCCTCTCGTACCCAGATATAATTCTGATTTTCTTTCCCACAACTCTGGGGGGAGAGACAGAGAGAGATTCTTCCTCATTCAAAATCAAGCTTCAGTCTTGTGTTGCCTGCTCCTACCTAGTGGAACCTTCAAAGTTCTTCAGGAGCTGCTTAAGAGGGAAAGAAGGTCCTGGATGTTATCCTTCAGAGGAGAAGGGAAACCAAGCTTTTTCCATGTACATGAAACACATTTGACCTCATGCCATTCTCCTCTCTCTGTTTTTCTTCCAAAATGAAAATCCCCTAAAAATGCAATGTTTATTTTTATTTTTTTTCTTATTTTTCATGTAATTATTTGCTTTACTAATTTAAGTAAATGTAATGTAAAACAACATTTTGAACCAAAAAAGCTCAGAAAAACCAAAACTTGACTTTTTTAAACCATTTTAACCATTTTTCCTAAACTGGCTTGCATTCTTAAGCATTAAAAAAAAAAAATTGGTTTTTTTTCATCTTCAGGTCAGTAAAAATTTTGTGAAAAACCCTCATCTAATTTTTGCGTGGTTGTTCTTCTTGACTTGAAACAATTGAGCAAAATACCTCATCGGAAATTCTAATATAATTCTGCCACCTATGTAAATTCATTCAGATTTTACATCAGGATAGCTGGTTGGTTTTGTTTATAGCTGCATATTTTGAATATTTTCTAAAAATTGCATGATTCTAATCACAGCAAATGTAGACATAGGTGCCCCACTCCATTAAAGTCAACAGAAAACTCCCTTGAGCTTCTCTTGGGAAGGGTTGAGCCTTTAATCTGTGTTTGTTTAATAATAATGTCTCTGAGATAGGCTGGTAGATAGGTTTCTTTGAGCCACACTTGTAGCAATATTAAGTATGGGCTTTTTTCTGATATACCCTGGTTTCTTAGACTGCTTAAGCAAGTACTACTGACTTTGCCACAATGATCTCCTCCTGACCCTTTGGTTTTCCTTTCTTTTCCTATTTCATGAAGGTACATAACTATTTTGCAGCAGAAATGTGAAAATATATATATATATTTGTTTTTAAATGAGTGGTTCATCATTACTCTTCTGTTTTCTTACTCCAATAAATTCCATCCCACATGATCATTTCTGAACAAACATTTGCTGTCAATATTTGCTGAAAAAGTCCAACTCAACCAAGTAAATAAAGCATTAGAAAACATAATTTTGTTTCTTCGCTCAGCTAAATCCATTAAGACTTTAACACAAGTAGAAACTAAAGACAAAGGGAATTTCTTAAAATATGAAGGCCTGTAGCACATTTGCATTTTGAAATTAATTGCTGACCTAATTATTTGTCAGTAGTAGGCTAAGTTAATCAAATATAACTTACAGTAAAGCTTCTAAACACCCACAGGATTTTGTCCCCCAGAGTAAATTGTCATAGTGGTCCAGTTTGACAATCCATTCTCACTGTCATCTTGTGACCAAAGGAAGACTATCTGCAAAATGGTACCATATGGAGACACAAGAGAGAATGAAATACTTAGATCTCCTGTACAAAGGCATGATAAGCTAACAGTCACCAGAGGAAGTCAGGAATGATGAAGCTTTGAAAAAAGAAATACCCTGCCTTTCAAATCCATTTAGATTTATTTTTATACTCTCTCCAATTTGGACTAAAATACTCTGATATTAAATATGCATATAAAATAGAAATCAAAGGTATTGTGCAATGTTTCTTTTCTAGCATATCTGTGGATCTGCATTTCATGCTTAGCATTAGTTTGATGGAAAGGCCAGTATTTATAGACAAGACTAGGACCTTTCCCTCTTCATCTTATGGAAACTGACTATGTTATCCCCAAATAATATGTCGCAACCAACCACTTCATGACCTGAGGCTAAGAACGCACAATTTTATTTCAAAACGCGCTCGGAAACAAAATCTGATGAAACGATCAGGTAATGTGACCAATGCATTATTTTCAAAAGGCATACCTAGGTGTTTGAGCTAGAAATACCTCATCAGTAGTAATGTGAACTACTTCTTCGCTTCTGTTATTACAGTACTGCCTCTCTCCTGTCATCTGCTGGCAATGGCAACCCACAGTAAAGGATGTTTTTCTGATCATTTTGCACTCATTAAATACAGCTGTCACAATAGCGGATGCGAGACTGCATACAAAACTTTTATGCCACGTCAAAATAAAGCAGAAACATTTTAAAAAGATCTGAAACCTTTGAAGCCTTTTCTTGAGAAATATTGAAATATTGCTTTTTGTTGTTGTTGTTTGCGACAATTGAAAATGTTCCACAGCTACACGCATTAAAACTCACTGCAGAACAAAACATCATCCATCAAAATTAAGGAAAAAGGACAAAAAATGGAGAAAAAATCAAACCAAATCTCTCTGAAGCACAAAGTGTTTGGTTTCTGAGAGTATGAAGTTCTGGTTCATCACCTGATTTCTTGGCCTGAACATTCATTGAGTTTCAAAATCTCTAGGGAGGTGACATTTACTTCTGGACTATGGATGAAATCTGCCCCATAAAGCTTCCAGCTGAGTGAAAACATCTTCTCTAAGTTCCCCATTGTGACAAACAGCTCTCTTTCAGGCTAAGCAGCAGTAAATTCTGTAGTTGTTTGACATTATTGCTGTAAAAAAATATTTAAAAGGTCATTGTGCATGACCCCAAAGCATTTTGGTGACTGGTGTGAACAGAGAATCCCTTATGAGTAGCATGAGTTAATATTCTTGTTTGTATGCAAGTGTGTTCTGAAATACTGTAGCATCTAAGGTGACCTATTGAAGACTTTGGTCACCCTGTAAGAGCTGCAAGAAAGTAGTAATTTGCACCTGTCTTGCGCCTCCCAATTTCAGAATTGCACGATTATAAAAGAAAAAAAATTGTTAACTTTGAAGCATCTCCTTGAGTTGATGGCTACTGAGAAGCAGGTCACTTGAGAAGATACAGATTTTCAAACATATGGAATTTTCAAATGCCACCTAATTGTGGGTAAAATAGCTACTCACATGAACAAACTCAGGATATTCAGGATGTCTGATCTTAAACTTTAATCAAGAGACTTCTTAAAAGACTGGAAGATACAGGTATAAATCAATTACTTTTATTACTTGCAGTTACTCATTCAACAAAAATGGCATGAGATCCATTTCTTTATAGTAAGTCTGCTCTTTGTTGTAAATCTCCTGCCTTCCTGAATGTATGGGCTTGAGCCAATTATGTGACTTGTTGTGGGCTTTCCATTCCCTTCTAATTTTTAAATTGAAATTTTTCCCTGTGCAAACAATGATGAGAAAAAATGTGCAAGTGCATGTGCATGTATACTTGTGTATGTCTAAATGCACCTTTAACACACACCTGAAAAGTGCTTCACGCTCACAGTCCTGTCAGCAGTAGGATGCATGGAAAGAAGGCCCCTGAAAGCTGTGGCTGGGCTGGAACAGCCCCAAGCTCTCCCATTACCCCTGCAAAGTGTAAGCACACGACGGCCAAAGAGAGGAAACTTCCAGCATTTGTGTGGTTGGCACCCATGCAATGCAAGCTGCTTTCATTATGGGGAGCTAAGTGTGTCTCCATGAGATATGGTGACACTTACAACTGCTGTGGGGAGATACTCTCAGCTCCCTCTCTCTCTCTCTCCCCCCTCTCCTCTCCCTCTCTCTCTGACTTGCTTCTTCCTGATGCAACTGTTTCCTGCTCCTTTTACTTCTCTTCCTGGATACCTCTTATATTGTCCTTTATCTTTGTTGGTGGCATCTTTCCTGAGGAGAAAGAAAGAAAACTGTGTCCCTGGCTTCGGGAAAAGGAGAAAGACAGCACAAATCTTGCTGCAAGAGCATATTCTCCTAGCGAAGCAGTTTTTGTTAGAACACCATGAAGGCGTGACAGAATTTGTGAGAATACCAACACTGGGAAGAGCATTGTTGAGCTCTTGTTTGCCATTACTGCCTACCATAAACATTCCTGGCTCATCCAGTTCCCAGATCAATTCATCTGATGTCCCAGACAGAGTCCGCTTCCCAGATTGCAGAAAACTTTTTCAGACAGCACTAGACCCCATAAATCTGAATCTCAGGGCACTAATCCCGTCTATGGCTGTAGGGTCAAGTCACTTTGGGACTTGAGTGAATGGGGATAAATCACAGTGGAGTGACCAGTGGAAGGAAATACAGTTAGAAGAAATCCCAGCCTGTGGGTTGTGAATGAGTATGAACAGAAATTAAGGCAAAGATGGAGACTTTGGCATGCAGTGCAGGGAACAAAGGAGTGAGAGAATTCAAGTAAAGGGCACAAGTAGTGAAAGGGACATAGAAGAAAGGAGGAAAAACAGAAATATGAAAACTGTGAGAGAGGGAAGAATGCAGTAGAAGGAAGGACAGTACATGAAGTGGGAAAAACTTTATGGGGAAAGTTGAGACAAAGGGAGGATAAAACCCCTGTGAAACACCCACAAACAACATATTGTGTGCAGCTACACCTTTTCAGCAGCCCAGAGATTCTGCTTTCTCTCTCAACATCAGAGTCCTCCTGCTGGCCTTGGGCCAGCTGAGATACCTCACTGATGCCCTGGCTGCTCCATCTGGGACCTGTGTTCCTCACTACTGCCATCCCATACCAAGTCAATACACTTGAATTCCTGGCCAACTCCTGTCTTATGGCTTTCAAAACTAATTTTCAGACTGGACTGTAATCTCAAAATCTGCCCGACAGGGCACAGTATAATCCCAGCTCTATTTTAAAGGTCAAGTCCTGCAGGTTTTGCTTGGTTTTGACTCATTCAGACCTTCCAGTGATTTCAAAAGCTGCTGACCTAGATAAGGGAGGGCAGAACTGGGGCCACAGTTAGATATAAAAAAAGTGACTTATTTCAGATGGCTTGACTGTACCTGCCGTAAGGTTTCACTGTTCTATCTCTGTTACTGAAACACATGGAAGGTTCTGTACATCAAATACATAAAAGATTTGACTTCTAATTCCTACCATGTATTTTGGTAAGAGGAATTAAATGTCAAAACACAAAAGCAATTATACGCTTAATGGTAAAAAACATATAATCAAGTCATTTTTTTTATTTTCAAATTGCGGGGATTGAAATAAAAGGGCAAGAGGGTCTTACTTTGACATTATAGGAGATGGAAAGGCACATTTGTATCCTTTTGTACCTTTTACAAAATGAATATGCCAGTAATCAGACCCATTCATTTTGAAAAGGAGATTGTGCTTTAGATCTATGACATATTTGCGAGGGTGTTGAGAAAGTATCTAAGTAAAATGTGCCATAGGAAATCAGCTCTGGGGAAATGCAGTTATTCTTCACGATGATGTGCAAGTAGTTTGGCATAACACTTGGGGTGAAACAAAGCCTGCTGGTATGGGCGAGTCATTGCTGTATATTTAACCAATCATCACTACAGCAAGGTAGGCAAAATTTCCTAACTTGGGAAGAGTCCAAGCTTCAAATTGCTGGAGGCTTGGACAGTGATCTGGGGAACTCTGCTATGAGGTTACCAGCTTCTCCTCTTCAGAAGGCAGCTGCCAGTGGCCACTGTTGGAGTTTAAGACACAGGTCTGTTTTTTAGCTCTGCCTTTGTCAGGTTAATTTTTATGTCCTTTTCCTCTATGTACCTAGCAAACTTAAAGGGAGAAGAAAGTAAAACCTCTGCTGGTGCCTCTATTTCTATGATATTTGAAACTAGTGGCTAATTGCTGGTGTATTTGTACAATCCCTACCACAGTGAACCACTGCTCTCATTGCTAGGCTGGTAGGAACCTCTACAGTAGTGAGCTGGTCCTCCAGACTGGGCACAAGGACAGGGTGCATCACAGCTCTCTCTAGCCTGAGTAGGTGCCTCTCCTTCCCAGAGGCTGGGGATGACTGATGCACATTTACAGCCCAATCTGTCACTTCTCTGTTGCAAGACACTCTATAGCTGAGACAGACTAGAGGTACAGAAATGGACTTCTGTGAGTTTAGTGACAACAGAGTGCTAAAATGTCTCTTTTCCACTTCTACAGCATTTTATGAGGGAATAGAAGTCCCACTAGTGATAAATATTGCTACATTACTGTGATACAGCAATTGCTTATACTCGGCATCAATCTTTGTGAACCATTAAACCAAATTCCTTTTTAACACTACAAAATCTACAAACATATCCCATCAAAAACATAACAGATGGAAAGTGTGGGATCATTCCTCTGTCACACAGACTAGTGTACCCATATTGTTCCAAATTCTCAGGTCTGATTCCTCCTTATGATGATAGCGCATTTGTGAAGCTGTGAAAAACCACTAAAAATTAATATGAATGTGCCTGCCATGTAGGTAAGGATATACAGCTAAGTGGCTCTGGCATGAGCTAGATGAAAAGTCCAAAAGGACAAATTTGAAAACATGACTTAAAATGCTCCAGAAATGAAATTCAAGCTGAATTACCAATCAGAACACAGTTTTGTCATTCTAAATAGGAAATTTTTCTTTGGAGTGTGGTGATTCCCTGTATACATAGATAACTGGCACTCTGCTCAAAGCTTATCCAGGTACCCAAGTGACAGGAAAGATTTCCCTTCAATGGATTTACATCAGCAATCTGTCCCAGACAAAATGTAGGTTTTTTACTATGGAGCTGGGCCAACTATTTTAATGTAGCTCTAATTATCAACTTCTAAAATTAATTTTGGCACCTATTTTTTTTGTGTAGAAATACTTATGTGTTTTCTTGATGACTCTTTTATAAAGGTATCATAAAGATTAAAAACCTGATCTCAACAAAAAACAGGTAAAAAAATAATTTGAGGAAATATGGAAATACAGCTAGTTCACCTGGAGATCTGCTGCTTCTGCAGGCTGTTTCATGTGTGTAGAGGTCTTAAAAAACACAAAAAGATTTTAAGAGAATATTTGTATGTATATTTAATGTCTAAGAAATGGTAGAACATCTATTTTGTGCGCCAAAGCACTATTATGTATCTATATTTAACTTTCACTTTAAGTGGGTGTTATCTGCTAATGTTTATTTTGGGGATTTTGAAAATCTAATGTTAAACTGTGATATTTTTCACTTTCTCTATAGAGTGGGCTTTTGATAACAAAAGAGGAAAAAAAGGCCCACCTGATAAATGGTACTTACTGAGAAATAGGTTTCTCTTTTCCAGGGAGAAGGAGGCATCAAACTTTTAAATCCTACTTGCAGGCTTACAATTTTATAGGGGGAAAAAAAAAGGATCAAAAAAATCCCATTTTTTACAAAAGTTAATTTCTCTCGAATTTTGAGAACTGAGTTCTATCATGTTGTGTTCCCCTGCAGAGAGAATGCAATGACTGGCATCGGAAGTAGCTGAAAACAAATTTTTTTGATGGACATTTTCTGTCACCCTTTGCCATCACAGCATACATTTTCCTGTCACATAATATACGGTAATTATATGGATTTTCCTCTTTCCAAATCAGAGGAATGTTTCCTTACTTGAACAGAGGGGCCACAGACTACTAGTCAACCTAAAAATCCTGTTAGCATTACATCTCAGCATAAATAAAGAATTTGGATCAGTGCCTTGTTAGATCACCGCTATTTCTAGCTCGCTGAGTAAAAAGAGCATTTTTTGCAGCCTAGTTTGATAAGTAAAAGGTGTCTTTCTCACCTGCGTGCACTCTGAATTGTCACTCTCATTCTTTGTTCCTTTGCATGCGGCTGTTGTCAGCTCCCGAGTCACAGAACCACTTGTAGGAATGGCTCGGGAGAGTTTTGGAAGAAAGGAAAGGGAAAAAAGGAGCCGCATTTTTATTTAACAGGAGAAGGAGAACATAAAGAAAAGAAAGGTGTTCTCAAGAACGTAGCCTGCAGCCTTGTCAGGTAGCATTTCTTCAGATGGTTTTTTCTCACCCCTTTCCCACCCCAAGATCTCTCTTCATCATTTTTTTAAACATCTCTTCTGGGACAGAGATATGAAAGTGAATTGTGGGTCAAAGGCAAGAATTAGGGGTTGCCAGGTCTGCTTTCTGATGGCTTTACTTTATCTTTGTGTCCAAGCTTTTGCCAGTTAGCAGGTAGTGTGGGTTATCCATTCCAGTCACATCATTTTCTGCTTGATGACAAGCATCACACCTTCATCCATCACATTTACATTTCAAACTGCCACACTGCTCTATTGATTAATTATTTAGCAGCTCTTGGCCACTTGTGAGTGTTTCTGCGCTCACGTTTCACGGGGAAGGTCCATTCTTTTTATTTATGTACAGTTTTGTAAAGCTGAAAAAAGAAGCCAGGGAAAGCCTTTATCACACACATGCCCCTAACCCGTGTGTGTGTGCCTGTATCCTTGCATATGTGTGTGAATATTTACCTCTGTGTGTGTGTGTGTGTGTGTGTGCGTATGCCGGTGCAATTAGGTGCACACAGGGAGCAGAAGCAGGTAATCTGATCAATAAGCACATGCTCACACTGATAAGAGATTTCTGAGTTTTCAGAGCACTGAGCAGCAGATCAATGAGACCTTGCAGGTGTGCTGGAGCCGGGAATTGCATCAGCTACATCATGCTCCCTACAGACCAGCAGGGAACACAGACATCGTCCTCTGGGCTTTGTCACTTTGAGGAAAAACAGGTGGAGCATTTTTGCGGGTGCCTGCTAATGGCTGTGTTTCTTCCACATCACAGTCAGGAAAGGGCAGCCTGTGAACAAGATGGGAGATCCAATTCGACCTAGGGCTCAACTTGCCCTGGAAAATCACTCCATCTGTCTTTTCCTCAGTTCTCCTTTGGTGAAATGCAGAATGAGGATCTAATCTTGTAGTCCTTCTGCTTGCTTTATTTTATTTTCAGATAAAAATCCTCTGTATGAATAAAATCTATCTGTTCTATCTGAAAATACAGGTTAGCTCAGATATCTGTGTTTGAAAGAGTGATATTTGGCCTTGCTTCTGATCCCTGGGGCACTCACAGGCACTCTGCTTTAGCTGGACTCTTTTCTGATCCACCACCATCCCTCAGCCACCAGTTCCCATGAAAGCAATCTGTAATCCTTTGGTGTCCCAGGTGGTGGTACACTCCAGACTACCCTCTGATATTAGTAACTGCTTGTCCAAAGATTCATGTCTCTAGAAGGAGCAGCTGCAAGAAGAAAACAAGATGTGGTATCCCATGATGGGAAGAGAAATGTATTCAATAAAGGCTTTGGAAAAGTCTGATGTTCATGATATCTCACACTTGTGTTGGAGCAGAAAATGAGGTAATCTTGAAGTCTAGAATATATTTAGTATTTGTATCTGTTTTAATGTTTTCTACTCTTTTCATTTTTTACAAGTTTATTATGGCTATAACCCAACAAATATGAACAGAGTGATTCTTTTTCCTGTTATTAATTTTTAATGATTTTTGACTTATGCAAAGCTTATTAAAATCAAAAAAAGTATGTATATTACCTTAGTAGACCCTGAATGAGATCCTTGAAGAGCAGGGACTACATGGCTTTTATTACTCCATCTCCTTCCTTTCTGTCTTCATCCTTCAAATTGCAAAAGCAAATGTAATAATACTGACTTTTCTTATGGATGGGATTTGTGACAGTATTCAGCTCATTATGTGAATGTTGTTAGGCTAGGGTTGATCAACATTTTTCTGTCAAAATTACTTGGTTTATTGTGCAGTACATTGGGAACTTGAATAAGGTGAGTGAGTATCCTATTTATATTTACAGTAAAATATTATACCACTCAGACTATACAATAAAACCATCTGCTTGGTCTCTTAGTGTTGCTAGTACACTGTTTAGCACACAGAGAATAACTGACTGAGTCCTTTCTATTGAAAGTATTGAAATAAGAAAATGGAGTTAGCCTTAGTCCTGACCTGTAGTGGAGGATTTGGTTGTTTGGTCAAATATAATCCCCTTCTCTGACTGTAGTTAAAGGAAATATTTAATGTTTAATTTTTGCCATTACTTTGCATCTGTTTGCTTCTCTTCCTGCCTCATTCAGTCCCTTTCTGTCTCTATTCTAACAGAAACTTCTGTGAAGTGCAAATTAATCTACCTGTATTTTTTCAGCTCTTTCCAGAGCTCCTCCACCTCTGGCATTTAAAGTAAGCACTTGCTGCTGACAATCCAGGCATCCCTCATGTCTTCTGCAAGGTAGCAGTCTTGTACAGCACCAAAACCACCAAAACTAGTGCCTGACAAAGAAGACCACCGAATCCCTGCTAGTGAGGGATTCTCATGTTTTTCTTGCTCTAATATACAAGGGAGGAAGGGAATGCAGCATGTATGTCCATGGAGGGAAAAGCAGCAATGGATGGTCTTATCTGGGAGAAGTCCTGACCTTCCAATTTCCAGTGTACTATGAATATTCAGAGAAAAAACTTTTAGTTTCTGCCTGTTATCCCAAGTGATTTACACTGGTATAACTTCTGCATGTGAAATGTCATTACAGCAGCATTAAGTCATAATCATATTAATTAAAACTTCAAGTAATTTGAAAATCAACACTTTATGGTTAAACAAAGGTGATGATATCTATTACCTCTACAGTAAACAAAGTGTCTTATAATGTAAAGTGCAAAAATGAAGGACAGAATTTGAGCTTTTAACTTATACAGCAGAGTGGTTTCTCTTACGCGAGTAACTCCAACAAGAAAACAACGAAACTCTGGCAACACTTGATAAGATCAAAGGCATTATTATCTAGATCTCTCTGTAGTACTGTTCCACTGTAAAGATCCAAAATTAAAAGAAGACAAATGAAATTCTTTCTCTAATATAGTGACAATGTACTGATGTGCCTTTTAATTTTCCCCCCCTTTACTTCTTTGAAATAACCCTTCTCTGTAGAATAATAGTCTCTCTTACATACCCATTCACTCATCGATCCTAAAACTATCTGATACAGTGACGATATGGCAGCAAAGCTCTTCACACGTTTTCTTTTTTTTGCTTGCTTCATCTCTTCACATCCACAGTTAACAGGCTTGCTCTGTATAAAAAGAATAAACACAGTAATTACTTTGCCATAGGTGTGTTAAATTTGTATTGTCACAAATAAGAAGGAAAAATAGCACTTCATCTTTTTTTGGCTTAATGAGATCAGGAAAGTATTTTCATAATTGAAAACAAAGAGTCTTTAAAATAAGAACCTTATATTAGAAAGTGAGAACAATATAAAATAGACACTTTCCAGTGACCTCTTCTTCTTTAAAATTCCAAGCACGACAACAAACAAAACCAATTAGGTTATGAGTGGACTTCTTATAGATTAAAATACATAAACATAAAATTCTGAATATTTTACAGGATTACACAACCCCTAATTCTTATTTATACAATTTCTAACTGCATAAATACTAGCCAGCATATCCCTCTATTGCCACTAATGAGACAGGTCCCAAATAATTATATGAGAGACACAAAAAAATCCAAATAGAGCAACAGGTGGTTCTTCATTTTATCTATGAATACAGCATTACTTTACCATTTTGAGGAGTAAATATTCAGCTATTGCTGAGAAGGTGGTCAATTGCATCTTCAAAGTTTGCTGGTTTCCACTTGATGACTAGAGTTCATTAAAGATGAACATCCACATCTTATTGTCAATCCTTTTCTGCAAAAGAATTATTGTTAATCAATTTTGATATAAAGGTCAGAGAAGAAGAATGCTATGTCTTCTGCCCAAGCCTGGTCATTCAGTCAACAGGGAGAGCCAGTACAGTATTTTCCAGAGGAATTAAAAAGACAGACAAATAAACAACCAACCAAACCATGAAATGGCAAGTCATAGATCAAGCTAATAGTGCAGTGCTGCTGTCCGTGGAGAACAGCATTCCTGCCTGACTTCCCAGCACATGGAGCATTTGCTCTTACTTTATTAGCCAAGCAGGACGCACTTCTGCCTTCCCAGTACACCCAGAAGTCCCAGAAATACAGCGATGGTTCCATCTGTTATGCTAATAGCATTAAAAACTATTCTTTTCAGTCAAGGAACCCTATTTATCAGATGGTCACCTGTAGCAGAAAATCCCATAGGCTGACCACATGCAACACAACTAATTTCTTTTTATTTCCTCTACATTTACTATCTTATACTATTTAACTACACTGACTGCCCTCTTGTTCATAAGTAATGTGACGGGAAAAAAAGGAGGTCATGACTCATGGTTTAATTAATCACTCTTAATTAATCACACCTTCAGGAGCCTCAAGTAGGTACAATATTGAGAAACAGACTTCCTTGCTGTGCCTTTTACATATAACATTGATCCAGAGTAAAGAGAGAGTACTCCTGTCCCTCAGGGATGTAACTCTTAGCCACTGCTTTGCTGGAGAATTACTGCAGGATTGAACAGAGAAACATCTTTGGGAAGCAACCACCTCATGAAACTATACATTTCTGGTGCATTGCTGCCTTTTCTATAGAAATGATTGAAAAACATCCAGAAGTCAAGACCCACAAATACACAAAACCAGCTGTTTGCACCCAGTCTATCTTAACATTAATCTGGCTGAAATGGGTAAACAAAAACACTCCATGGCTTGTGGGATGAGCTTATCGTAGGTAACTGCTCTGTACCTGCACAGCAGGAAAAAAATTATCATCTGTTTCTTGTTTTCTCCTGACTAATAAATCTCAAATTGTTTCCAAAAGTATGGCATGCCTTCACAGAGAAGGAACACCCTGATTCAGAGCATTGTGTCTAAGGGGGTCTCTTCAAGGAGGCAGTGGCAAGTCTGACTCTTCTGCGTCAGCAGACAGACCTGGGGTATCCTCATGCACGAAACATTGCCTAAGCCATTATTAGGCTGTTGGGCAAAACATTAGTTTACGGCATCACTGCTGTGACTATGATAATGCTGCAAAAGACACAAACAGGGTTATTGATTTATTTGAATCAAATACTGTTAGCATCAGCCAGAGGAGAGGACCCCAGGTCCCAAACTGGCTAGGGGCCACTTTACTGAAAAGGGCTATGATTACAGATAAATGCTGGAGCTGGAGCATGAACCTTGAGTTCAATACTTTCCATGTCCATCCATTTTTCTTCCCCCTCTGAAATTTCTACCTTTCCCTCCAGAGAATACAAAAGACAACAAACACCACAGAAGAAAACACAGTCACTTCTGCAAAATGATGCTTAAAACAATGTGCAGTGCCATACCTAGGCCTGCAGGGAGCTGGCCATTAAGCTCTCTTTCAATAACCCTCTTTGGGGACAAAGAAAGAGAGACTAGCACTGTGGTTAGAAGGGGTGAAAGGTGCACAGGTGCAAGTTCCACTTCCCTCTGGTTTATGTCTCTCTAGAAAACAGGAAGTCTTGGAAGGAGGAAAGTACTCTCGATGCTACTGACTTTAGATGATATTGCTTTGACTTCATGAGAAGGGAGACACCCTGAAGTCCAGTATTCTGGTGGCATATGAGACTTTTTCCTCCTCAGCTGGAGCTGTGACTGAGCTGTGAGCTGAATTTCACACTCAGTGCAGCAATCCAATAAGATAGTGCCTTGATGTTTGGTGGTTATCTTGATTTGGTAGTGCAGTGGAAAACGTTTTGTACTTAACTTCACATGGCACACTGATGTGAAAAGTTCTGTAGGAGCGGTAGCAACTGCATACAGCTTTTAGGCTAAGGATTAGCTGCCTTTAAAAAGGTTGCCCTCACTAGATTGAGAACTGATTGCAATACCTTCTTGTCTCTTCTTTATATCAATCAATATTTTTTAGGGTTCAAAATAATCAGAGTGCAATAATTCCTCCACAGGAACAGTCATGCAGTGATGAATTACATATTCCAGTCTGCATAAGTGTGAAAGAATAAAGGAAAATTTTGAACAAAACCTGCTATACTGAGGCAAAATTTGTGTTTCTGCAGCTGACAGGTATGTGTCTTTACTGCCTTGCAAAGTTTAATACTTAATGGGAATAAGCTTTGGTAACACAGCAGACATAAAAATCAGACAAACCAGCCAAAAGCTCAGCTATATGTGTCCTGTGTGTGCCTTTAAATACTATTAAAATTGAATTTGACTAGGCTTGCTCAAATCAGAGCTGTTATCAACAACACATTGTCTCAAGGGACCAACATTTGTCCAGTTAGGGCTTCCTTCATTAATCGTCCAGCATCAAGCAAGCCAAATCCAAATCTGTGGAGAAAAAGCAATTAGATATTTTAAGCAGTGATAAGAACACCACAAATAATCAATTTCTATGGCATTAACAGCTACCTGGCCCAGAAAAAGTCTATAAAAGCTAGAATTTATTGCAGAACACCAGACAGCTTACAGAGCATTGATTCTTGGTAGCATGCATAGATTGCTGGATTTAAAGAGAAATCCCTAATGGTTTTTACCTTTAATTTTTTTCCTTTTAAAGGGAAAACAAGGATAAGGTGTTCATAAGGCCAAACTGCAGCAAAAGAAACGTCTAAGGACTGTTAAACAGAATTTGTTTATCTTTCAGATGAACAGAATACTGCCACACTGTTTGATGGCAATTATACGTAATCTAATGCATAAACTTCATAAGAGATGAGATGCTAAATACAGTTATAATATTCTATGGTTAGAAAAAGACATTAATTTGGCTTATTTTTAAAACATCTATTGTACCTGAGATGCCAACAGACTAGATATAATTTTTGCATTTGTTCTTCTTTTGAATCTTTAGGCTTTAAAGCCTTCTATTCCTCCCTAGCAATCTCATACCGGAGTATTTTCTTCTACACTAACCTTTGTGAGATGTAATTACTTATAAAAGCAAAACAAAATTTAGTGTAAAACCCAGCAGGCAGAACACTATTGTCTGCAGTGGACAACAAAGTTTTAAAACCTATTTAGTCTTAATATTCCCAAAACCCAATTTTTGTATGTAGATGTTATAATTGATCTTTAAATGTGAACCAAAACATATCTGAAATCAGATTTCTAGATCAACAGGCTGAGAAGTCAAAAGGGACTTTGGCAATCATCTTGTCTGACCCCCTGTATACATGCACTAGAATCTTTCCCAAGAAGCTGGATTAAACAATGTCTTTCAGAAAGATGTCTAATCTCATTTTAAAGACTCCAAGCTATGGTGAGTCCACCTCCTCCCTGGGTAAGCTCTTCCAGTGTTTAATTACCCTTACTGCTAGGAGACGGTGTCTTATTTCAAGGTTGAATTTGTCTAACAGCATTCAAATACTGAAAATGCAGGGTGTTTGAGAGAGAGCAAATATAAGTGACATGATACACTTTATACTAATCCTAAATCAAAAGATTATGGAAATATTGAAAACATGACAACTAAAGCTCTATTTCAGCAAACATTTATGCAAGGGGGTATCTCTCTGCATAGGAAATGGTTTTCTTTCAATTCTGCAAGCTTACACACATGTGTAAAGTTAAGCCAGGGCTTCAAGCGCAATTCAAAAAGAGGTATCTGGAGTGACTTTTGCTGAAAAAAAATTAGGCATTAACTAATAAATACAACCTCCCTCCATTTCTGCCCCCTTCTAGGCAGCCTTTGTGGCTGCTTATAACTACTAGAAGAAAAAGTGAGAAAACTTCCCATTGCAGAAATGTGATTGCTGCCATAGGGGGATGACTGCTGAAATCCAAACACAACCCAAGAGGAGAGAGAAAAAAAAAAAGGAATGAAAAAAAAAAAGAGAGTTGTCAAGATAATTAAAACTTTGCAACAATTCAGTAGTGGTGCTGATAAAAACAGCACTGCTGGCTGAATGCAAATAAGATGGTAAAGGCCCTGTTTGGATTATGGTAATTACTCAGTCTGAAGTTAGCTTCAGCCACACACACATATGAGCACACACATACACACACAGCAGTGGAGTGGAACCTGACAACCATACTTGGCGTGCGATCATAAAATTCCCTGGCACGCTCTCAGGATGCCATGTGGAGCTATTTGTACAGTTAGGTACGGGACTCTGCAGCGCAGGAAATACCAGCGGAAGCACGGCTGACCCGCCTGGCCTTCAGCGAGAGCCTGCCCCCCCCTGCTTATCGCTGGCCTGCATTCAAAAGTGATCTCTGGAGAAGGCAAATCAATCGAACACATGTTTGGTCTAAAAATGTCATTTTGGAATATGTTAAGATATTTCCTTACATTAGACCATTTTGTTTGCCCCAAAGATTTGTCAAGTGCAATTGAATGCATACACATCACAACGCATGCCAGTGCCAGAACAAAATAATTTCAATGTGTCCTTTAGTACTCTGATAAAATGCAGGCAGTCGGTGTTGAAACGAGATGCCCTGTGAAAGTCTTGTGAGCACTGGCATTCTGCATTTCTTCCAGGAACTTGTTTCTTTAAAATTTGGGATCCATCCAAATGAGCAGATTTTGTGTAAGAATGAGGAAGAGGACCAGCTCAACCTCTCCTCTTGCCTTCTAGACGGAGGAGTTGAGGCAGGCTAATTTATGTGATGAAAAATCATTAAAGAAATTACAATTTCCAACTCTGATTCCTAAATAATAAAGCCTTTATGAGGACAATATCATTACAAATAACCCTATTAAACTGTTGATTCAGCTTTAGAGCCAATTCTGATATATGACAAAGATGTGTTTCTTCAACAGTTTTCACAAGTTAATATTAAATAATATTGGCACACACATCATTTTTATTACTGAGTTCTTTGATTTGTTCACCCTGCACAGTCTCTGCAGCTGTGTGTTTTATGACCTACCCATCACAGGAGAAACTCCCATTAACACCGGCACAGAGCAGAGGAGATGTGAACTTTGCAATCAGCGTTGCTATCCTCACTCTGTTTTCAGTTAGTGCTGAAAAGGCTGTTTCGAGCAGATCAGAACAGTCACAGCCCGATCTGAAAGTGCACCCGTACTGTGAAGGGCAGGCTTCCCTGCCTGGCATGTTCAAAGTCTGCGGAGACTATATCAAATCCAGATTTATACACGACTGTGGATGTCAAGATGCAGTCCTCCGACCAACAGGCTCCTGAGTGAAGGCACCCACACCTCCCCCTTCTCTCCCCTTCCCTCCACCTTCACCCCCACACCCGTTTTCTCTCTTTGCATTGAGTCAGTGTGGTTGCTAAAACACACACACACAAAGTGCATCAGCCTTGAAAGGCTGC
Organism: Dicrurus megarhynchus; assembly: GCA_013399195.1. Lineage (NCBI taxonomy): Eukaryota > Metazoa > Chordata > Aves > Passeriformes > Dicruridae > Dicrurus > Dicrurus megarhynchus. The sequence goes on from VXAD01009143.1 coordinate 778,634, forward strand.
AAGATGCTTGGGTTGCTGTACTTCAGCTGAGATACAAATTAGATCCGTTTTGATTTGCTGTGGGGATCCTTTGCTGTGTTTTCTCTCCTTTCCCAAAATTGCTTCCCTAAAAGAGTACTTATCAGCTGATAGGCCAAAAATCAAAATTACATGATATCTCTTCTGAAATTATCTCAGGGAAGTTTGCACAATATTTTCTCTAAGATTTTTATCTTAATTAAAACAAAGAAGTATAAGAAGGGGGAAAAAAAAAAAAGGAAAATTAAAAACTGCCAAGCTCTCAACTCTTACCAATCACCTGACAGTTCTAGTCCAAGACTTGAGATTGTGCAGCAGAGAAAAATGATTAGTTGCAAATTCATAATTTCAGTTTAGAGATTCATTTTGATGGGGTTATCATGAAAAGGGTGGTCAATACATTTTACACCTATGACCTTAACATCATCCTTTCCATTTTCCTGCATTTTGTGCATATTTAATCACCTGTGGTTGCCTCTGAAAAGATGCAAAAGTTGGGCTATGATCCTGAAGCAGTCAAGAATGTTAAGCATTTCAGAAATGGCATAGCATTACTTTGTCATTAAATAAGAACATTTTTGAAGGATATAATATTGTATTATAAAGGGAAAAAAAATCTGTAAAAATTGCTGGATGTTAAAGGAAGTCTGATGAAAATGCACATTTATTAGTTCATATTAGACAAAAAGCGCTTTATAACTATATAGTGTTGCTATTGTGATAAATGCAGTATTTGTACCAAAATGCTCAGTTCTTCTCACTACTGAGAGATAGGGGATTATGTGTCTTAAAATTGAGGAATAATGATAAGACTTAAAAGACAAATTGAGGACCCACAAGATCTTGAATTTTTTTATTATATATACATTTTCAGAATGAATAATAAGTTTCTGGACCCTTTAGTGCTTTCTGTACTGTGTGGATTTTTTATTTTTTTTATTAGTGTGGACAAATAAATTTTATTTGATAGCTTGTTGTATTTAAAGACAGTGTAAAACTCTCATTGCAAACAGTTGTTTACAGTGCGCTTTTCAGCACAAAGCTGTTTTAAAGCTCAATTGTGCATTTTGCAGATAAAGTGGGAAAACTAACTGAAGGCTGTATTGTAAGCAGTGGTTGCCGTGGAAACCCCAGTTTCAAGAGCTGGTTCTCCATTACCACTTAATTTAGGCTTCCTAATTGCATTCCACTAAATCGGTAGCGACAATATCTGCAGAGCAAAACTGCATGCCCAGTCTAGCGCAAACCTCTTTGAAACAGGCTTTTTGAAAGCCAGGAGCTATAAAAACTCAGCATGACGTGGAGCATATGAGAAACCTGTAGTTCAAATGTACTGCTGCTTGCTTTCTCATCCTTAGTAACTTCAGTGCGCTCCACACCAATCTATTAGTTCAGTCTACCTTAAAGATCATAAAGCTCTGCCATGTGGAAACTCATCTGTCCACCAACACATTGGTGCAAAATAGATTTAATTGTACTCCCAACCCAGTATCATGTCCATCTTATTTTACTACACACCAGCAGGTAGCTGGTGCAGAGCCTTACTTTCCTTGAACTGCCCTTGCTCCATAATACGAGGAGAACAATACTTTCTCAGTTTAAATCATTTGCCACTGTTCAGCTGTGCAGCAAGCCAGACCGCCCATATGTGACCTAAAGAGAGCCTTGTCAGAACCACTAGACATAAAAGCATTCCAATTATCGACCATACTGCTTTAATAGAGGAGGCAACTAATATGATAGTGTAAGTGATTCTGCCACTGAGAAGCTCTTCGTCACTGTCAGATTAACACTTGAGTTAAACTCTTGTAAATCAGTCACATTATGCCGTCAGTTGAGAAATAAACACAGACCTATTACTCTTAGAATTCCAGAGGGCTCTCCCCGCCATCCAAGTTGTGCAGGATGCCCTATTAATCTGAATTTTGTCATGTTTATTATTTTGCAATTACTAATGTGGGTAATGTTGGAAAGATTTAAGTTGTCTATGATTAGATTCTGAAATGGATGTACATGCCTAGCAAAATCTTCTGTGAGGGAAAAGGAGAGAGAGGAAGAGAGAGGAAAACAGGAGACAGCTTATGTGTAACTTCTGACTGAAAAAGACAGCAGACCACCAACTCAATTAAATCCTATAACTCTTAAAAAAAAACAAAACAAAAAACCCCACAGACCATTTCAAAGCAAAATATTCCAGCGTCTTCAAGCTGAAGACTTCCCACAAGCTCACAGAGAAATAAACCTCCTAAACACTAAGGTGGTTGCATTTGAGCCCTCTAATATGTACCAAATGAATGCCAAAGTTGAAAATAATAAGTAAACAACTGCTCTTACAATGCTTCCTTCTCCCCACAGTATGATTAGATGCTGGTAAAATACCTTTAAGTCATGCATTATCAGTTTACCATCAGTTTTTCTATTTCTGTGGATTTTTGTCAAGTTTCGTGTCATTTTATCAAGTTTTTGTCTTCTGCTCTACCTGAGCTACTTTGAAACCAAAGTGAAGACACCCCTGCTTTTGATATTGGGATTTTCGATGTGAGAGAGTGGGCAGATAAAGATGGTTAACACAAGTTGGGAATTATTTCCTTTGGGACAGTTTTACCTGTTCAATGGAGCCCTCCTGGGTGCACGGTGAGGCACCCAGGGAGAGAAGGGAATGAAGATGGGGACTAGAAGACTGACTGTTGAGTTTGTTTGGTTGCTTCAGCCAGGTGGACTCCTCAAGATTTCAAGTCTTCTCCTTTTTAGATATTAGGAGCCGTATCTGGAACCAAGGCAAATTCTCAAATAAAAAATGTGTACAGATCTTCCTAAAAATGCTGATCTGAGATGTAATCTCAGTGTGTTCCAGGTCAGAAACAGGAGCCACAAGAGATTTTACGCTAAATATACTTTTCAGGCTATCATCTTTCTCCAGTGAAGTAGGGAAAAACTTCCTGTCACTTTTCTTCTCTATGAGTTTTTGCAAAGATCTTCTGTGAAGACAGGTAGAAAATGCTGGAAGTAAATAGGAAGGAATAGGAAGAAATTGGCACTGCAGTTCTAAAACTCTGGAGAAAAACTGCTTGAAAGATCATGTGTTTGGAAACCATATTAATTTTTATATTTCACTTTGGTCTTTAGAAGGCCCTGAAACAGAGGCAATGGCAGAAACCAAGGGAAGATCAGTAAAACTGTATTGTACCCTGAGGAAAATCAGAAAAGACACTTTTCCACTCTATCTTCTAGTCCCTATGTAGAAAAGCATGGCCTTGAAAAGGCTGTGGGGGAACTCAAAGGAGGAAACCCTTTATCCCTTGTCTTGAACGAATTGAATCATGGCAAAACTTGATCAGAGACTTCTCTAGGCATAATCCACTACAGATTAAACTTTCTTTGGGTAGGTCTATAGGAAGAGATTGTAGACATACATTATTTTCTCTCAGAAGTCATTAAAGTGGTTACTGATCTAAAAAAAAAAGCGCAAAATATTTAAAAGTTGCCTCTCAGAGACACATTACATTGGATAAAAATTCTGGTTTTCAGTTTAGGTAATTCATGTCCCAGAGAAAAACAAAGAAAAATTAAAAAGCTCTCAAGAGACAATGGGATCTATTCTGTCCTCACATTCATGACTTAGTTACAAATGGGCTCCTTGCCAGCTTCTTAGCTCAGCTACACACATGCAATTTTCTTTGACTCAAACAGAGCATATACTTTTGTGGGCAGAATCTGGACATTTTGTGTATAGGAATTCCTATTATTTTTTATTATTTGTATGTTATTATAATGATCATGGCCTCATTGTTTTGAGCTTTGGGAAAACAAGGCTCTGTGCTCTATCCACTGGAGAGATTATGGCCCAGAAGAACCAGCAGCATGGGAAGGGTGGGGGCAGTCTAACTCTCGGTCCTCTACACGGTCATATCTTTCCCAATTACAGACAAGAGTATGTAAATTTTAGCCACCTAGAAAATAATTGGCTTTCTTGAAATGGATGCTTTCCAATGCCTGACAAATTCTCTGTGTTTGCCTTTCCCTTCCATCCCTGCATCCAGCACAACACTGCTTCCCACGGCACATTTATTGAGCCCTCATCCTCAGAGCTGGTTTACCCTGGGAACACACTCCATCTTGTTTCAAGCACCTGCTTTTAACAGGGTCTACACACCACTGCTGACAGAGTCTGTGCTCAGCTACTCATGTAACTTCCTTTGACTTAGAGTATATATTTTTCTGGGCAGAGCCAGTTCTTTTGGGGTATGGCTCTACACAGACACGGAAGCCCCCTGGCTCACTTTTGCCTGGGACTTGTAAAGGCCCTAGCAGAGGATGCAGAGTGGAGGAATTTGAAGGAGCAGAGAGCAGTGGTCTTACTGCTCTGTTTGGGGACCATACCTGGCATCTGATATGACAGTGTAAGAAGCAGGAGCACGTTGGTAGGTGGGAATTGTGCAAATGAGCTCTTCCTCTGAATGCATCTCTGTACTCAGTGCTTCACTGTTTAGAGATCAGCATAGTGAAGGCAAGAAATCAGATGGGCTTAAGGACTTATTCCTATGTGATGGAAGTGGAAGGGTAGGGATTTTAAGTCCTCAGAGAAGAGCCAAAGCAGCGTGTTCAGTCTCTTCTGTGTGCCTGTTTGCACGCAAGTACAGCTGGGGTTCTGCAGGTTTGGGAGGGAAGGGTTTCAGGGCAGGGAGCAGAGCCAGGGAACGACTGCTCTCTATCCCTCACCACCCCTGGCACCCTTCCCGGTGGAAGTCAGAGTGGGGATTAACACACACGGAACTGGTTCTCTTCCAACTCCCCAAGAGGAAAACAACATTTTTTCAGGCTATATGATTCTTGTTTGTAGCTACGTGACACGTTATTTAATGGCTGTGAAATACTGCATTGTTCTGATTTTGAAGATGCGCACATCTTTGGAGGACTGCTCTCATTTTTCTAAATGCTTTTTAAATGCAACATTTACAAACACCTTCATTTTCTTGTTGTTGCTGACTCACTCATTGACATTTTAAGCTAAACAGCATATGGCTTATAGCTTTGTACAAGCAATTCTATACAATTCATACATTTCCTGGAATTAAAAAGCCTTGGAAACATGATGAAATCTTCAAAACTACAGGTTTATTCTTAAAACTAGGAGATCTGTGAGGTCTATTCTTCATTTTTACAGATTTTTTGCAAGTGATCCAAAAGAGTTGCTCAGGGCATCACAACTTCCTGGTTGCAAAATAACAGAAAAAACACAGGTGGATATTTAGATGTTTAATTCCCACGTGCGTTCAATGTTCTTTGTGGTCTTTAGATGGAAGGGTATTACTGGAGTGTAAGGTATTAATTACTGTTATCAGCATCTAAGACATCTCTTGCTGAAGATTTAAATCAGCTTCCCCTGGAAACATAGGAAATAAGATTTAAAAGGACCTCCTGCATCAAGTTCAAACCCCAGCTTTTGCTGTCAGCTGCACGTCACATAATTGGTTTCATGAAGTGCTCAAGTTTCATGCTGTAACCAGTGAAGTTTCTTGCTTTCCCTGCTCCTGTTGGAGGGCTGCTCCAGAATATCATTCCAGCGCTTCCTCCTAATTTCCTCTTGGAGTTTATTCATGGCCATTTTATAACCATTTGTTCTTATGTCAACATCATCCTTTAAATAGCTCTTCTCCCTCCTTGTATATTTATAGACAACAGTTATGTTTCCTTTCAGCCTTTGTTTTGTTTGTGAAAACAAGCGAATCCCTTTCAGTTTGCTGTAGTAGGTAGCCCTTCCTCCTCCTACCAGTGCACCTTCCTGGTGCCTGTCCCAGTTTGAATTAATCGTGTTGCACGTGGGTGCCATAAAAAGGGCGACCCAAGCTGTGCGCTGCCTGGCTGTACTCTGTCAGAGCAACATCCAATGAAAATTAGGAGAAAACTTCACCTTTTCCATTCCCACTCTCCCTCATCAATCTTTTTTTTTATATAGGCACAACTTATCTAACGCTCATGATCACCTTTTATTAGCAAGAAGAGTAATCCAAATTTTTTAAGTACCCAACTTGTACTTCTTCTTTTAGCCAGATGCTGAAGCAATGCTACCTACCCAAAATGTGTGCCTAAAACCACTGCTTCTTTATTTATTTTCTGAAGTGTACCATCTTGAGGCTACACCCCCGGATTTCACCGTGTCCCATCCCTTTCCTTTTCTTCCCTTTTCTCTGTTTGCACTGCAAGACACTATTGGTATTTTTTCCCAGCTTTGTGTAAGCAGAAAATGTCACTTGCACATACTCCCTTTTGTGCAGTGTGGGTATTAATGAAAATAGGACCCTACAAAATAATTGATAATAAGAGCAGCCTGTGTAGGACTCGACTACTGATCTCTGTCCATCCCAGTAGATCTGTTTTCAGTATAACCTGCAGTCACCTCTTCTCCAATCAGTTCCTCTCAGTTCTTCCAGCTGATCTCCACTTCCTCCAGTTTAAACAATACCCCTCCCCCTGCAATGATGATAATATGATTTACGGACACCAGAGGAGCGAGATCCATTGTATTTCCTTTCTTTAGAAAAACCTCATTATTTACAGCATGATCCATTTTTGGAAAAGTCTGACATGTTTCAACACATCTCTTGTTTCCTTCAAAATTAATTTTAAAACCTGGCATGCAATGAGAATGCATTATGAATCTGAATAAAAGCTGCAACTGTCGTGTACTTGGTACAATAATGGGTTAATTGCTGCAGTGCAGGAGGCTGATAGGGAGCCACAAGAAGGTGCATGCCTTAATGAGGAGCTGGTAAGGAGCCCTGGGGCATGGAATAGGGGCTAATATGAAGGAGAAAACAGTAGGATAGAAAGCTGAGTAACCCAAATAAAGATACATTTGCTCTTGTTTATGTTGCAATTACTGTCTTGCATTATCACTGACAAAACTTGGAAACACTAAAGTAACTCAATGAGATGGATGTGTACATGGCATATTTCTCTCCCAGACTAGGTTTTCTATGTTTTAAGGTTTCACTGGCACTCCCTACTCAAAACAACAATGACCTACCAGTTAAACTGACAACTGGAGCACTACTTTAATGAGTGGGCATACTGTTCCTACAGTCAATACTTTTTATTCCTGGGGAGGGACTCTGTTTCCAGCCTGCATTTTTTTAAAGGAGCAATTTTTGAAAGACATCAAGTTCCCTTGGTCTAAGGACAGTCCAGAAAATATTGGAAAGGAGTAACTTTAACACATGGATCAGAATAGCTCTGCTTTGAATGCATACTATGCAATGACACTGATCCACTTTGGGACATTTTGTGGCACTTTGTTCAGATTTTCAGGCAAAACTACCACCAGCTACAATTTCAGATTGGTCAGTAATACATAGAATATTAACTTTGCCTTAGTATTTTGTGTTAAATCAGTTCTTTCTTTCTTGGAGGATGGCTGGCAGAGGTAATGGAACCTTGAAAGGCACAAGCATCAAAATCAAAGAAAAGTTGTTCAAACCCCAGCAAATGTTTAACTTGATGTCCAGAATGGTCAATCGACCTTATACCATCTCTCCCATTTTACCCATTAATTAAATACCTTTGAGTCATATTTATCCAATAATGTTATTTCAAAAGTTAAAAAAAAATATTTTTTTTACAGCTGATGCACAAGTAGTGGGCTTCATAATATGTACCTTCTCTAACCGTAACAGCACATGGTATCTGGTCTTCACAAATTGCTAATTGCTGGACATTCTTTTCTAGGACTAATTAATTGTAGTAATAAATCAATATAACTGTAAATGGAAATGAGCTCAAAGTCAGACTTGCTGCATATGGATAATCATCTAGGTAAACACTGGAGGTAGATTCCAAGTCAAATAATAAGATCCTCGAAAGCATGTTTCTATAAAAGAAAGGTAAATATATAGTCTTTAACAAAACCTCTGGAGAGCCTCACAGAAACATTAAACAGAAACAAAGTAAGAGAGTTTACCTGACCATCAGCTCAATCTTTTTCTTTATCATTATTTTATTCTCATTTTATTATAATAGAACTTCTCCCCCACTCCTTACTTGTTTCCTCTTGATCCTCCAGCCTTCTGCATCCTCCTTGCTCTCTTTATAGTAGAAATTGCCATACAGAATCAGACAATAAGTCTCTGTGGTCTAATATTCAATTTCTCTGAAAGAGCCAGTGTATTGAGTTTCCTCCTTGTCTTTAACAGAGACTGACCTAAAGCCTGAAGCTTGCCATTAGTATCCCTTTTACAAAATAGGTAACTACAAGTATTTTGTACTACTGTATCTTACAGTACTCGAGTAGCGTACTTGGCCTCAGTGACACACAAGGGCAATTATTACCATGAGCTAATTATATACCTTGAATGGAGAGGGGAAATATTTTCTTTTCATGAGTTTCCAAAGATCAGCTTTTTCTTTCAGGCAGTATTTCCTTACCCTCATATAATGATAGGAGAGCAAGGATGAAAATTCCTGATTGACCCCTACTATTATTTCGTAAATACTTATCATGTCAGCTGCGATTTTGTTTCTTTCCTTTATTTCTGAAGTCTCCCAGTCATTATTTGTTGCTAGCATTTTTATCGCTGTGTAGCCTCGTTGGTTTCGCAGTGTCTGAGCACCAAGTCCTGCCAGCACACCAACGGGTTAGGGAGCAAGAAGCAGTGCCCTCATCAAGCAGTTGTTGTGCTGGAAACGTGGCATGCACATGTGTGGATGCGTGCCTCAAAGTGGGATGTCCTCCAGGGAAGCAGCAGCACTTTTACACCACCTCTGGCACAGACACACTGGCTTGCAGTGCTTGCAGTGCTGTTGCCTCTGTGTCCCGCGGCTCCAACTGAGTAGCCTGTGGGTGGCAGGGAGGGACAGGGAGTTGGCAAAGCTGCAAGGTCAGTTGGGAACCTCTCCTAGACAGAGGCAGGATGCTGCAAAAGCCCCAGGGACAGTGACCCCAGTGTGAGCTGCCCTCTAGCCCAGGAAAGGAGGTCCTCAGAAAGAGGAGGGAGAGAGCTGCCATGAGCTAACTGCTGGGGGAGGAAGAAGCAAGAGGAGAGTACTGTGTGGTTCATCAGCTGTATGGAGAGGGTAGGAGAGGGGAATCTGGTAGTAAACGGAAACAGATGGGCAAGTTCACATGAGAAGAGGTGGAAAAAAAACAAAAAACTGTATTTGGGAGGTTGGTGGGGATGAAGGCTGGGAAGCTCAGAGAGGTGATGAACTCTCCCTCTTGTGATGAAAATCTTGTCTCTAATACAAAAAGTCCAGGCTGCCTGTTATCAGCACCTTGAAGATGCTACATACTAATGAAGTAGAAAGACAGGTTTAGTTTTCCACTAAGGTGGTAGTAGATAAATTAATGTTTTTGCAGTGGTTTGTGAATATCTGATCTCCCTGTTTTGATGGTACTTTCTCACCATATTCATCCCAAACTGAACCACATTCTGCCTTATCCTCAAGAAAGCAAAGAGCACTGGGGTACAAGTTATAGAGAACGGTCCAAATGCTGTAACCTCCATAAACATGAGCTACCTGTAAAAAAATTTTAGGAAACTCTAAGTAAACAGTCTACATAAAATTATGAAAGCAATGTCTCTGACTGTTACTGAATGGAGAATCAGTTCCTACAGAATAATTTACTGTGAAAAGTGATACAACACAAATCTTCTAAAATTATTCTTAAAATTTAATTTGGCTAGGACAGATCTGTCTATAGACTCATGAAAAAGTGATTAAATTGGTACTAATCCACATTCTTGCAATGTTTTTGTTTATGTATGTATGGACAATTATTTTGCCATAAAAGTCTCTTTTATTGATTTTTCTTAAATTGTTTTTTTACTATAACAGTTATCCTTACTGCATTATAGGGTCTGAAGAAGGACTTGAACCAAATTAGTAATGACAATACTAAAATAAAAGCCTATATCATTAATTTGGGTTACCATGGCATGTAGAAAATTTTCTGCAAATTAACCCAAAAGAAAACCTATTCCTGCTCATGTGCAGTCACTATAGAATTGATACTACTGATCCAGAGCAGACGTCCAAGTGATTGAATAATCTGTTCTTCTAAACTAGTCTACCACAAGTTGATAGCTTGTCTTGTAGGTTCTTCTTATCTCTATATGAGTGGTGAGACAAAAGACAATATAGCTGGATATGCTGTTAGGGGAAATGTTCAAAGAAGAAAATAATGTGTATACATTGCTTTAAATCCCAACCTATTGAAAAACTGCTGAGACCTCTAAGTCTCATGATGATACCTTTGGGAGCTGTAGGTATCTTGAAAACAGCGCTGCATGTCACGGTAAGTATCTAACAGCACGTGACTCAAAGCACAGCGTTGCGAGAATAACACAAGAAATAATTCACGTAGTTGATAATTTCCATTTCCATTTAACAAACAATCTGTTACCCGGATACAACTGTTGCTGTGAAGATTCCATAAGCTTAAATTTGGAATGATACATGAATTTTAGACATGCATTTCAAACAACAACTAAAGGAACTCACTGGAATACGAAGACATAAATCTATCTGCATGGAAATCAGGGGAAATACGGAATCAGTCTTAACTGGCACTCTATTTAAAAAAAAAAAAAATTGTAAAACTTTATACAGATGTAGTCGCTCTTACCCAGGATGTAGACAACTAATCAAGGTCCTTGTGACGAAAATTTTCTTTTTATTATCATTATTGTCTATTATTTGCATTGTGAAATGCCTTCAGGCCCCGAATTAGAACCCAGGTTCCATTATAATGGATATTAAGAATGTAATGAAAAGACAGCCTTCCCCTCCAAAGTGTTCTTGAGCTAAATTTATTGCAGTCAGAAGACAGAAGTGACTGCACATAGCATGGAGACACTAGAGCCAGTTTTTAGTTAGGCCTCTTGGTAACCTAGACCAAGGAACACAGACTCACTGAGGACTAGTTACCTTTCCTTTGCAGTAGATTTTGCAAATGTCACAGAGAAAAAAGCAAAAAGTGAATCTTGACGGGAAGAAAATAGACTTAAGAGCCGGGAAAGTTAGCAAAGTCATCTGATTTTGCATGTAAACAAATGGCTCAGGAGCACATACAGGGAAGGTTGTGAGGTTACTCCAGAGAGAAGGAAGGTTAGAGGTAGATTTTGGGATTATACTCAGTCTAATACTAAAATCCCTGTTGGTGGGTAGCTGTGCTAATTTGCCTGCCATCTTTGTTATATGTAGAATGCATCTGGTGGAGAAGCACGCAGCTAGCATGCCTCGATGGCAGCAGGAATTAATTGAGCATAATGTCTTTTGGAAAGTCACAGCATTTTCTTGGAAGGCAACAAGGGAAAACTGATAGTTTTGCTGTGTAATTGAGTTTCATATTGAAAAGTTGTCTTACAGTGAATCCTCGTTGCCTCATTACTCTTAAACCTTTATTAAAAAAAGCTCTTAAAGTTTTTTACTTGTATAATTTGGGGATCTTGCTGCACAATTCCGTATGAGTTCTATGTTTGGCCTCTGCTAGATGAGGCTTAGAAGTCAGGAATATGAAAGCTAAGGCTGAACGGACCATTTTCCCTCCTTTCTGCAAACACCTTGTGATAAAGTTTAATTATATTGTCCACTACTGTTTCTCTGTTTTGACATTTTACAGATTTTCAATTAAATCACTTAACCTGTGACATTGATAAGTCCATAAGTCAGAAGTCATTACATTATGCTGTTCTGTAGCTTGCTTCAAGATCCAAAAATCTGTGAATGCTTGAATAAAACTTCAGAAATATTTTAGCTAAACTGCTGTAATATTACATAGTCGTAGGAAAAAATCTGTGGCTAAAAGGTTAAAAAAGGAAATTTCAGCTCAGTGTGAATGGTAACTTATTTTCAAATGCTAATATGTGGCTTATTTGACAATGGGTAGTTTTAAAGCTAGGTATACATGGACCATTTTTAAAATTTAAGTTGTTGGCCTGTTTTATTCAACTGTATTCAGCTTCTTAGAATAAGAAATTTCAACAAGTTTCAATCGTGTGTTTCTTTTTTATTAATGATACATCATATCCATTCAAACTGATTGAAATATTGACTGAAAAATTAGATTTATCACATCTGGAAGTGAGATGAAGAACGGAGAATTCAGCCCTGTTTCAAAAGATGAAGAGCATATTAAAATAACAAGTTATAAAGAAAAGGCATCTACATATTTACAGCAACTGTTCTGTAGTGTCAGTACATTCCCTTCTACTAGATTTCCTTTTGACTTCTGTTGTGAGGCTTTTGACTTGTGTACCTCTGACTGATTTACCTTTCACAGGACTGGGCACTCCTAAGCTGTAATGTGCTTCACAGGGAAAATATATCTGAGCAACAGGAACAAAATGATAGTACAACAGGCTCCAAGCTTTTCGGACCCTCCAGGAAAATTCTGGGTGAACATATCAGGCAAATTTTTAATGACACTGACACAAATAAAAAATTTTCTTTGGCATTTCATGAGTCTAAAAGCTCACATGGGAACACCTCAGTATATACAGGTGTCCAAGTAATTACAGCCTTGCAGGGCTTTTCTAGGTAAGGCTCTGTTTTGTATCTTTTTCAGTACTGATACCACTGATGGATTTAATATCCATTCATTCAGCAATTGTTCTCAGGCTACTTCTGTAATGGATCACAAAGCAGGAAAATTTCCTGGCCTGAGTCCTGCCAACATCACTTGGGGAAGTGAAGGGGACAGGAGAGATGGAAAGAAAGATAAGGCAGTTTTGATAAGAAAGAAATTAATGATTTATCTTTATATCCATTTCTTCTTTTTTATTCAAGCAAAATCTGAAAATTTTTCTTGATATTCAGGTCATCAATCTGCCACTCTCATAATTCATTCACAATTAATATAGATTTATATAGGCTGGCTTAACCTGCCCTGGTTACTAGCACAGTACTTCTGCCTTGGTTTTACATTAATTGGTACCACCATTCATTAAATAAGTGAAAATATATCTTTTCTACATTTATAGAAATATTTCTGTATTTGTTCTAAAAGGCTGTAGAAGTCAACCCGACCTAAAATTTTCTGTTTTCTCAAAGAAGTTTTTATTTTATTTTTGTAAATTAATAATGAGTGGATGGACATACCTTTCTGATGTAAGAAATATTTACCCATATATAGCACAGCAGTTGATAATAAAGAGGATTTTTTCAAGTCTGTTTACTGAACTGTTTCTGAGAGGCTTACGCAAAGTGATTAAACCACTGGTCTTACAACATCCTTTTATATGAAATGACCTCAGTGGAAAAAATTAAACACTTGTTTTTTTTAGTGTTTTTTTTTGGATGAGTTAATTATTTTCTATCAATCTTTCTTAGTATTCACATTACTGTATTTCCTGGTATTCCCAGTCATGGACACCACTGTGATAGTGAAAATACAGAACATAATACAGAAACAAGTTCTGCAAAAAGCTTGAATATATAGAATTCAGCAGTACAGAAATTCACTCTCCATGAGCTTGAAATCAAGGCATAAGACAGGCAATGGCAGTCAAAGAGGCAGATAACTGAAGTGGTATCAGAAATGGATAATATCAGTCAGTATTTTAGGTAGTGTTTATAAGCAGCTGAGGAGTAACTATAAATTACTGACTGCTCAAGGCAAACAAACTGGTTTCAGTAATAACTGATATTCAAATAGAAAATAAATAACAAGCATATGATCATTTTAAGTCTATAATCCATAAAGGGTTCAGATGATCCCATGACAGACAGCTCAGCTTTGTACAGACAATCACCTTGATGGATGCTAGCACTCTTGCTGCACCTAATAGAAGTTACCTGGAATCTCTCCAGGCATCCTCAGTCCTGCTCTGTGCCAGTGAAATGTTTGGCCTTTTTTTTTCCTCCCCTTTTTTCTCTTTCTAGAACTGCTCAGTGCACCCTTTTGCACTAGTACTTTGCCTCTTATTTATATGTAATACCAACTCCACTCCATACCTGCTACACATGCTTCCTTTGACACCAATCTTTATGTACCTCAGGCTTTTAAAAGCTTCCCGCCAGTAAGCTCATATCTCCCAAGCCTTGATGGTACAAAGAGTCTATTATAACTCCTTTCTCTTTTGTGTTTGGTGAACCTGCTTTGCTATATGAAGTCCTACCTAAACTACAGGGCTTTTTCACAGGGATTAGATATTGAACAGAGATTCCCATAAACTATGCAGTGCCTCTTTTTCGAAATTTGAAGAAGAGAGCTCTGTGAAACATTTATAAGGGAACCTTGTATCACAGAAAACCGGAGTTGTATGAGATTTCAGGCAACTCTGAGATTTATGAACGTCTCTGAGAAGTCTGCACGTCAGCATGCAAGGTTCAGGCAAACTTTCAGCAAAGTGTGAGAAGGTTCCCCATTGCCCAGTGGATTTGTATGAAACCCCAGTCCCCAGAGGACTCTCTCAAGCAACATGCAAATGAGTTTCTTTTGGCCATCTCCAGCAGAGACAGGGTTTCAAGCATGAGCTTTTTTTGCAGAAGAATGGAAATGGAAACCCTGAGGTGCATCCATGCTGCCTAAATTTGGTACCTGACAGTTCATGGAGGGAGACAGTCTCTCTTCAAGGGTGATCTGAAGCAGGAGCCATTAACAACACAAACAGCTTAAGGAGACAAATCTCCTGAATATGTAGCTAAATTTGGATAGTGTATATATGGCATACTGTATATTTCAGACTTCCTTCCCCATGGAAATAGTGATAAATAAACTCCTGCCTCTTGTTGCTAGTGGAGGTGACATGAAATTTTAAAATATTGGGGGGGGGGGGGGCAGAAAAGGGGAGAGAGCTGTGAGTTAATTAACTGGCATGTCTAAGAGAGCTGTGCCTGGAGGCCACTGCCAGGACTGGCAACTCAGTGTGCAGAGCACGGTACAAGTACTTAGGAAGAAACAGCCATCAGCCCAAAGAATCTGCCGTCCAAATAGGCAAGAAAGTTGAGAAGAACAGAGAAATGTGGAAGGGTATACTATTTCTGAGAATTGCTTCAGTTGCCTACTCCCATACTCAGCAAATCCTGAGGAAAAATCTTAAACAACCCTCTCTTTCAGCCAGAGCCCTCAGAAGATACTTTTCAGTGCAGTTCTAAAATTTTTTCACCAGCCATCAGGCAGCAAATGCTTTTAACGAGAGGATGTTGACTACCTCATGTATGTTTCTAAGTTCCCAGACTACACAGTTATCAGTTAGCCTGGCAGAAACTGTAATTCTGACATCACTGCTACCACTGATTACCATTCCATAGGTAGCAAAGAAGCCTAAATTGCCAATAATAGTTGTAAAACTAGTTAGTGAATAGAGAGTAGAAGGCAGGCAGAGAGAGGCAGTGAGGAATTATACAAACTATAAATTGCCAACTTTTATAATTTTACGTATTTCTTTTCTGGTAAAAGTGGAATATAATACAAAACAGGCCAAAATGGGATATCCAAAGCAACTTAATATGTGGTAAAATAGTAGGTGCAAGGAATTAATAGTACAGTAATCAAAATAAAACATCTTAGAAGAAGAAAAAAATAATTAAAAGGCTTTTAGCTTTTGAGAAAGGGAATCCCATTGTATGATTAGATCATGAACTAAGGCCTTTCACCACTGCAAATTCACACTGTGCACTGTTTAAGTGCCACCTCTTGATTCTCCTACTGCAGCTTCTAATAGCAAACCCTGTTCTGCTTTTCTTTGTGCAAAACCAATCACATCACATCAAATTATACAACTAATTAACACAAACTCCTTAAAAAATTGCATATTATTTTGGCAAGGCAAATTAACGTCAGTCCCCTGAAACCATGTTTAGTAATTCCCACCGACTGTAGTAACGCCTACTACTGAGAGAAGGGCTAATCAACTGCAGGCTCTCCTGCTGATGAGCTGAACCAAGTTACCAGATGTTTCTGCCTTCTAGGCTAATGGAAATGTCATGCATGTTTTTCTCTCCACCTAGGTGAAGAACTAATTCCACCACAGCCATGGTCTAGGTAGCTCTCTCTCTGGTGCTGCTTCTGACAACTCCTGCTGGTTAATCCTGAGCAGAGGTACAGCCTTACCAAAGGTGCTCTGGTTTAAGTCAGCTAATCCAGCCCATCACAGCAGCTTGCTGCCAAGGCATTCTCACTCAGGATATGGATAACAAAGAAAAAGTTGATGAGCATCACTCTGGAAAAAAATATATCCATCATATTGTGCTGTATAAAAAAGCTGGGCAAAATATGGTTTTTTGTGTATTGGTAAGAGGTCCCACTGGTATTAAATTACTTAATGAGATGTCTATTGCAATTAAAGGAGTCATAACATTTATATTAACATTTTAAAGCTTGCTTATTTCAGGAGTGTCAGTTTACATGAGTTTAAATAGGCGATAATGAACATGATGAAATATTCCATATTAAAACTGAGTACTGTGTAATTGTCTAGTAAAATCTTAATATTAAACTATACTGTATAACTTACAGGGCCGTATAAAAGCTTTATATTTAGATGTATCCCATCTTGAATCTCAAATAATGGAATTAGAATTAAATATGAATACAAAAGAAAAAGAAAAAGAAATGCATTTATATGTAATCTTAAAAAATATATTTACATTATATATCAATTTAAAAAGCTTACAGTATACTTTGATGGATGATACAGTCATTTTCAGAAACAGTAAGCCATAATTTAAAGACATTGTGTAATTATTTAGCAGCAATATTTTCTAAATTCAGCTGACTTGTGCCTCTCATGCTAGATGCTAGTGCCAGATTGAAAAAACTGTGTATCAGTAAGCCCTGGTATTCCAGATGCTTACCTGGTGAAGGAAAAAGGTATGTGGTACATTTAAAATACTATTTAAGGAGGAAGAGAATTAGGTTTATTCATGCAGATTTAGTTTGAAAAATGCAGTGAACGTATTAATTTCAGACCCCACCCACAGCAGCTAAGTATATTCTTTATTTTGTTTTTCAATAAATCTTCAGTAGTATATATAGACTGTAAGCAGAAGTTAGTCTTTTTATATTTTAAATTTCCTTAACATGCTCATTGCTGTATTAACATCTGTTCTGAAACTCCCACCACCACAGCAAGGAAGCATCAATTAACATCAGTTTGGAAGTGACAGATATTCAGTCAAGGAGGAATAAAACTCTACAGCAATTTTTGCCAGCAAATTCTCATCATGTGTGCAGAGATGCAGTCTACTGGTAGCACCAGTTTGATGTTTGAGGGGATGGATCACTGGAAGAATGAGGTTTGCCTCTCATGAAAGGAGACATGCATGAGCCCTTAATTGTAAATTCAAAGATAAGGCCACTGAACTGAGAGTGACCTGGCTCTGGTCCCAGAAAGTTGTGTTTCACTAGATTTAGTTTCTGCAGCAGAGAAATCTAGCAGTGTGAGAGGCAGTCTTTCAGGCAGTTAGATGCACTTGACAGTGAAATAAATATTGGAAAACTGAAATTTACCCAGGGCACTGTGAGCTACTAGAATGGACCATAGACTACCTGACACCTGGTCATCCTGTATCACTTAATGTGCAAAGTAGGAGTTACTAAAACAGTGGATCTTTCTGGCTGGATTTCAGGACTGTATCCAAGAACAGTGGAGCTAAAAAATCCTGCTATTTGATCATGGAAAATATACAGTGCTATGCAAAGATCCATGTCCAAGAAGTGAGAAAACAGCCTTGAACCATCTTGGCAATTGTACAGTTCTTCCAACAGATTCCTTTGCTTTTGCATGCTTTGACCTTGCAAGCTGGAGTTTCATTGAGTACAGTTGAGAAATCAGTGGAAAAGGAAGAGTGAAAAAAATTTATGCACCATCAGTATATTGCTTTCTTTGACAAATAAGAAATAAATTCTTAAAAAGAAAAGAGAGAGAAAGAGAAATGAAACTAAAGAGCAAATAGGGCTGGGCTGGTTTTTTTTGTTTTGTTTCTTTGTTTGTTTTTTTGGGGGAAGATGAAATTTTGGCTGCAAACTAATTTGAGATTTTATGAGTATGAAAATTTTCAGTAAAAATGTTTCCTTTTCTAAAAGGAGACTCTTGGTCTTCTAGTGAGGAAAAGGTTACTTTTATAAAGTGTTTTCTATTGAGCTGATCAACATCTCCATGATGGAATGACAAGAATGAACAAATGTTGCTGAACTATGAAGAACTTAGATCAAACAATTTTGGGCAAAGAAAAGCTGTCGTAAAGAGTGAGAGACTTTTATGGAGGAGCCAATGGTAGCATGAAATACACTGATAGTACTTATCCCAGTGGCGAAGGTAATTTTTCAGTATAAGAAAAAAATTCAGGGTAAAAATAAAAAGTTCATATATGTGTATGTACAGACAAAGACAAAGCAGAACAGGGTAATATCAGACAGTTCACAGGATCACACCAACATAACTTTGATCCTTGCACTTTTTATTCAGCAAAAGGTCATTGGACCTTATTCATCGGGCTCTGCAGAACTTGATTTTCTGTTAATGTAAGGTTGGAGAAGGAGCAACAAAATTTTGTCCTAAACTCATCCATGAGAACTGGGTTTATCCTGGCACAGCTGTGTTTTGAATAAAGCCTTCAATTGCCACAATAAGTAACATATTTCCACAGGGCTTTTGGGTAGTCTGGAGAAAAAAACCTGGGGATGATCTGTACTGCTGCAGAACTGGGACTGAAATCAGACTTCTCAGCTAATAAGTGTTTGTTTACGTGTTGCTTGCTTCTCTCTGACCAACTCTCTATCTTTCTGTACTCAACAGTATCATAAACTTTTCTATGAGGCTACATGCCAGTAAAGATAAATAAAGAACTATTCACAACAAAAATAATGTAGAGGAAGAACAACAGCTGAGAAAAAGAGTTCATGGAGAAGGAGGAGAATGATCTCGGATATCTGTTCCTTCCTGAAATTCTCACAATATTATCCATCATGCTGAATGTCTTCTAGCCTGAAGGAATCCTGTGGCATTCAGGATCACAGGAATGTTCAGTTGTATCACACCGGAAGCCCATTGGTCCACTGTCCTATGAACAGTGATCAAAGCCACAACTTCAAAGGAAGATGCAATGAAGTATAAACAAGACACTTACAGAAATATCCAGCTTTTGGTTCTTCTTTCCTATTCCAGACAACAAGTGAATTGCTTGTGCTTCGTAGCTATGGAATTTCTGCCTCTTTCTACTTTAAAATTGTTTTAGTATCATTGTGTACCTTCTTTTCGCGTACAAAAAACTTTCCATTTAATTTCAATAAAATTGAGATAAAATGTAATCTTGTTGCATGAATTTCTTCCCATTTTATCGACATTGTGTGATTAACTTTCCATATTCATATTCGCCTATCTCAGTGGATAAAATGCTCTTTTTGGCAGTCCAGTAGCCTTTGAAAGACTTAGGTGAACAAGTTATAACAATCTGTTCAAAGAATTTCATCCCCTTTGCTCTTTGCAATGCAAAAGCTTCAAAGGTCAGTTCAGATAGACTTTGCACACTCCAGAGGTGTTCATAATTTAAACTCATGGATACATTTCTCATGCAGGCATATGAGCAGCTTTTAAGATATATTTGCTTGATGCCATAGGTTTTGCTCTGTTCATATGTTTATTTCTTAATAATTTAGCAAGATGGCGAAAATTCTAACAGAGAAGGTAGTTGCTCCTAGGTAGAGAAGGGACCATCAGTATCCTGATGGAGGTAGAAAGTATTTTGACAGACTTGAAATTATAAAGTAGGGTAATTATTTCTCTTTCTCCGGTTATTCCAAGGTTAACAAGCTGTGTTGAATTTCCACAAGAAGGAAGAAAAATTCTTCTGCTTTGGGCACACACACTCGATTAAACTTTTTGGAGGAAAATATTTCTTCCTTCTGTGCTTGTACTGCAGCTAAGAATAAAAAAAGAGATAATACACGCCTGACAAAGCCTTCAGACCATCTTTCTGTAGAGTTCTCCCATGATAGCAAGAATACAAGAAAATCTAAGTACTAAATTCACCTGAATTTAAATGTTGTTCTCAATTTCAAGTGTATGGATTACATTGACCGAAATATGGTGTTTTCCTTACTGGGCATAAGACCAAATAGTGTCCTGACTTGTGCCCCACTGGAATGTTGAATTTTGTTTTGCAGACTGGGATCAGGTTTCTTAGGGATTTGCAAGTTTTTTAAAAGGAAAAATCTGTAATCTGACAGTGATCACTGATTTATTTAATGTCTGGGTCTTGAAAAAGAGCTATATTCACTCCTTTGTGTTTGGCAGATGTTTCAAGTGTCAACAAGGGCATAAATGAAAAGCCATAGAAGAAGTCAGATTTTCTATGGGGCTCTGTACCATAAAAATAATAACAAAGAGAAAGGGAAAGCCACTAAAATAAAAGACTGTGATCCAGTTTATGTCCACACACGGTAAGGCATTATCAAAAAGTTATTTCTCCCAGTTAATCATTAAATGCACTCCTACACTCTTAAACACTAATTTGAGGAACACTTTTCGGACAGAAAAGAAAAGTACACACAATGGATATGTGAGTAAGAAGCATGTAAACCAACAAAATAACAGCTCTCTGTTCTGTATAGCTCTATATTCTTTTACATCTAGGTTGTTTCATTAATAATTCCAGAGCATTAGAATGTATTGTGTTATTCTGTAAAGGTTGTTGTACAGAAACAATTCAATAAATGAAAAGTCTGAATTCTAAGTATTATTATTATTTTTGTTCAGACTTGCTTTGTGGTGTAAAATTCTTTTGATTGCTTCAGACCTACAACAATCCCCTGTTGTTTATCATAAATAACAAGTTGTTTTATTTTTCTGGGCTTGCAAGCTTCATTTTCTTCTGTTGCTATAATTTCTATTCATTTTTAACATGAACACATTTTCCTACAGAAGTAGTCTTGTTTCTAACTGCACCTTGTGATTTTTTGGCTGTGAAAAGCATCCTAGCTGATGAGAAAAGGGTGAAAATCATTCCACCCCCTCACCAGAGTGAACTGAACTTTCTAAGGATATATTTTTGCCCCTTTTTGAGAAGGAATAGGTAATGCTTTCACTTCTGACTGCCCACTTGCTAGACATATTTTATACTGAATTCAGAAACAAGTTAGTGGTGGTGCCATTAATTTTATTTCTGATAGAATTCTTATTGTGTCAGCTTGATCCTGCACTGTCACAAAAGAATATAGACTTTGTATAAAAAACACTATTTAAAACACCAAAGTTGGTGCTGATTTTATCAGTATCACCAGCTTTGCAAAATCTTTGAAAACTCCGCAGTCGTTCTTTTGAACTGAATTTGTCTATGATGGGTGAGGAGAGGGAATTATGGCCTCCATGATAAATTATAATATTTTTATCTATCTTTCTTCCCTTCTTCTGAGAACTTTGCATATTTTCCATACTGAAGGTTTTAACTGTGGTCTTTTAGTCCCTTCTTTTTTACAATCACAGTCCTGTAGAGCCCGTAGTCAAGGATTCACTGGTTTTATGAAATCAAACAGACTGGATCACGCTGGTCATCTGTCCCCTCTGCCATTCTGCACTAACACAAGAGAGTACATGTGATTTACTTCAATGAACTCTGACTCCCACAGTTTCCCAGTGTCCCCCCCTGCAATCCTTAACAAAGACGTGATCAATCATTTTGGTCTTCATTCAACTGGGAAAAATGTGCTAAGAGGTACTATAAGATGACCAGAGTTTGTCTTTCTGTCTAACAGACTGATAAATCTGTATAACCAATTTATACAGTTTTTCTAACTGTACAGGAAAATGAGGTACAGCTAATAGCATGTCTGTGATAAGAGTCTATTGACATTTTAACTGCTGTAGATCCATTTTAAACCAGCAGAATCTAAATATGCTGGGGGCAGGGGAGCTGAAGTGTTACATCTGCCATTTCTTGTGGTTTGGAATCCCTCTTCCACGACCACAGGGAGAGCCTGCGCAATCAGTGATGGTGAATTCACAGGCTTTATCTTTATTTTGCCAACTCTGCAATGCATGTGTAAGATGCATTCTTCTCTCAGTTCCTATCACTTACCTACAACTCACCTTAAATTTTATCTGGAGAGCTGCGGTTTTTTTCCTTTCAAGCATAGACTGCTGCTACTGCTATTGTTTTCTGCTTGTATCTGTTGAAAATAAAACATCAATAACCATTTTCCAAGCTCATGGAATCATTGCCTCTAGTCCTTCTAGTGTTTCCTTTCCCCATCACATTATGTTTCTCATCTTCTTGACTTATCAGTACTTCATGATGTTTTTCCTGTCAGAGTCTCTGGCAGATATCTGCCATCAACTAGTAAAAGTTCAGATGGGATATCAGTGGCATCCTCCTCCTGTGGGAGATCCCCCTCACCAACAATTCTAAAAGCCACTTCATGGTCTTCTTTCAAATCTTTAAATCTCTCCACCTGACTGCTTGGGAGCTAAGGAGAGATTTGTCCTCCTTATGTAGGTGTCTTTACCTGAACTAGCTTTCAGTTATCTTCAGTGGAAAACAATGCAGCTTTTATGGTGTAACTCATCGGATTTATTTCAGGTATCTACTGTGGATTGAGAAGAATCTCACTTTACAAGTGATTATTCCTTCTTACTGACAATCAGGGGAATGTATGGTTCCAGTTCAGATGCAGATGATCTTACAACTATTCCAACCAGCCTACCTAGTTATCTAATGATGGGTGGATACAAACTATATGTGTACTCTCTATATATCTATGAACTGAGGCACTCAAATTTAGCTGCTTACACATGATGTACAATCTCCATTACATCAGTGGAGCTCTAGCTAGTACAGGTGATGGAGCATGGAGAACAATTCAGCTGAGCTGGATCCAAACCCTTCCCCAAGACTGTGGTATATTTAGAAAGCTCTATCCATCTAACTTGTGGGAAACTATACTTTGTTTCGTATTGCAGCCAGTGAACCTGCAATTATTACCTCAGTTTACTCTAACATTGGATCATCAGAGTCAGTTAATGTAACTACTTCTACTGTATATTCATTTATTAGTTTTCGGCCTTGATGAAATATTTGCAATATAAAAATATTAAAAATATTAGCTTTAATGCATACAGAGTACTTTTAGAGATTCATGAGGGCAAATGCAACACTATTTGGGAACACTGCAAACAATGACATGTCTTCCTGTGAGTAGCATCCCAGAGAGATGTTATCAACTTGAGTTTGAAACTGACTTGTTCTGTAAGAAAGAAAAAATGTTCATTAAACTGAATGGTGCACCACTTTCACTCTTGTGTGAAGTTAAAGAAACAAACTTTCCCCTAAGAACAACATATTAAAACCTAATGCTAGTTAATCCAACTTCCCCTGTTGCACACAAAAGAAATGTTATTGCCACCCACGCTTCTGCGCACTATTTTATAAAGGATCTCCTCTCTTAAAACAAGAGACATTCTTATCCTCTTTTTCTTGATTCCCCTGCTTACATCTGGCATGAACTCCCATAATTTCCAGGATGTAAATCAACTGTCTAATGACATCCAAAAAAGAACCATTTAGAGAGAAATATATGAAGTATCTTTTCCTTTAGACAAAGCATGTCTTGAAATGAACTCTTGAAGAAGTTATACCTTTTTTCTTCTACCATATGCAATAAATTCATAGCTTCATATTCACCTATTTTTCCCAAACAAGCATAATACCCAGCCATGAGCTTGAAAACCACACTCCATGTTCTTTTCGTAAACTTTTCCAGCTCCTTTAAGTGGACCATATTTTTTCCTGTCCTGTTAGATTTCAGGGGCCACCACTGACAGTCTCTTGAGAAAAGGCTGGGTATTTTTGTCCCCAGACTCCTCTGTTTCAGTCTTTGCAGGAGGAGCTTTCATGTCAGAAAACTCATCTTGTTTAAAGCAGAGAGAAGCCCCTTGGCAGTGTAATCTCTTCATCGTCTTTGGTGCATATGGGAATGCACTGACTGTGGAGCAGAGTGTACCTGTGTGCTTAGCAGTCAGCCTCTGCTTTATCCGTATTAGTACTGTTGTTCTGGAGTAGCAAAAGAGAAGGAGTTCTAAAAGTTATCACAATACCTTGACAATGGGTCTTTTGTAACCCAAAAAGTAGCATGTACACCAGAGGATAGTAGGGATACTGTGTGCTTTACTACAGCTGGTGAGACTTATTCTGGCTGTAAGAATTTTGCTGGTTTTAGCAGCCATCCAGAATTATGTAATTCCTCAGATATGTGAGGTTAAGAATAGACAAATAGAAAAACAGGGTAGTAGGTTACAAACAGAGTATGTTTAGAGTTTGACTCTAGCTGCCATTATATGTCCTTGCTCTTTTATCACATATTGCTCACGAGGACTGACTAATATTTCAGGTACATATGGTAGACATCACACAAAACTTCTACTCTGTAGACACATGCACACACTACCCCCTCACCCCCACTCCACTCACACAGACACATACAAAGGTGATACCACAGTTGTTCATATCTTATAACAATTATAAGTGGAAATCTGCATAACACAAAAAGACATTTGTCCATATTAGTGGATAGTTACGGCTAGCTTTACTTGGATATTTTCAACGTGCTTTGAACTACGGGATATCAGGCATGATCTGCTTTATTTTAGGCCTCTTCTAGATCCAATGAAATCAATGGCAAAATTCCTACTAAATTAGGTGATGCGTGTTCATAGGAAGAGGAAGTTGCATAACCACGTATATATATATATATACATTTTACATTGTAAAATGTCACTTAAATATTCCGTACTTATCACTTGAAGCAATTTTCTTCACAAATCAGAAGAAATTCCTCCTCATAAGTTAAAAATAAAGTTGGTGTGAATTGTACTTTCCTGAAGACAAAATAAGAAGTTAAAAAGTAGTGCCCTTACAGTGGTGTACGTGTGCATGCCTGTATATTGCATGTGTGTGCATGTTTGCTCATATTTTTAAAAGAAATTTACTTTTATGCCTCCTTTATCTCAGCAGGCTGTCCAGCATGGGATGAAAACATTGTCATATGCACATAAGACATCCATCCAGCTGGCCAGTGTTTTCTCATTTGCTACAGATTTAAGATCTTTAGCTCCACATATTTCAAATTTGTCAAAAGCTGAAAACCAAGGAACAAGAACCATGCACAGGAGAAAATCTCCTTTCATCACACTGGGATTATTTTTCTATCCCAGGTGCTCAAGCCTGGGCTTTCTCTTAGTCTAATTGATAACTGTTGGGCTCCTCCCCTTCACCCACTGACTTTTGTGCGTTCCCTTCCCGGGTGACTACTGTTTCACTGTTCTACCTCATTCACTTATGGTTGACCTGGAGCTCCTGGGTTAAGCTTCCCCACTGGTATTCAACCTTGGACCTTATTATTGTTCTACTCATCTGACCTCTGATACACTAAATTCTAACAAGGTGATCTGAAAAAAATCACTCATTTTTTTCTGTGTGGTTTCATGGCTCGTCTTTTTACTGCTCTCGGCTGATGTTCTTTTCTCCACTTCAGACCACCAAGTGCTCTGCTTTAGTTTGTCAATTTATAGTGCTGTCATGGTTTCAAATGCTGTGACCATTGTGTAGAATATACTCTCCTGACCTCTGAAGCAACTTTCTGTATTTCAATTGTTAACTCATTAGGGTTTGGAAGAACAGCTGAAAAGGGAATGGCCTTTTTCCCACAATTGCTTCCAATGAGATGCTTGAAGAGTCATCACAGTTCAGGATTAAGAGAAATCAAGAGGATGCTGCTAGAAATTAGCTCCAGTTATCTTGCATTTTCATCTAAAGGAAACAAACTAAACCCCTCAATGCCCAAAAAATACTGATATTGTCATCATCAGTTCACCACTAAAATGTAAGATGAAGCATATCAATAAAGCTAATAATGAAAAGACGATCTTCTAATTTGGATAATTTGAGTACTTTGCCAAAGTGTTCCAAAATACAGACAAAATACATTCTTTAAACATAATTTTTATATTTTACTACTTTCACTGTCCTCACGCAATCCTTTGTTTGCACTGGTCCTTTGTTTAGGTCCTGGACCTTGAATTGGCTTCCCCCAATCAACTTTTTCTAATAAAGTGTTTTAACTCTCTCCCTTTCAAAATACCTTGTGAAGAAGAACAGGGAAATGAATGGACAACACCAGCAGATTTTATCCTGAAGTCAGCTCCCTATCAAGACAACAATAGTGCAGTCATAGCCATATTTATTACAGCACCCTCCTGCCCCCCACCCCCCCCAATGCCTTCCCTTCTTTCTTTTCGCTTAAGTGGGGAAATCATCTTACTCACTGAGAACTGAGAGGGGATGCTGTCTTTTATGGACAGTTTTATAGCGTTAGCAAATTTTTAATAATTTTCATACTCTGGATTTTCAGATTGATGCACATTTTTTTTTGAAGTTTCTCTTACCGACCAGTTTGTAAACAGCAAAAATAGCATATCGTTTTGCCATTTAAAATAATTTAGCATAGTTTAGTACTTAGCAGCTCTAAACATATAATGTCTAGTTACATGTGCACAATTTAAGAAAAAGAAAAAAAATTCTATTTTTCTTCCAGTGTCACAGATATTTAGATCAACCATAGATTTTGTTTTCAACAGAAGAAAAGAATAACTTTTAGGACCTCATGGGAACTGTGCTTGGCCTTTAACAGCATCCTTAATTTTGAGAGACTATTTGGTACAGCATTCTCCTTGGTAGCACTAATCATGGATGCACAGTTTTCTGATAACATGAAATACTTGAATGCATCCTTCATTTTTTGTGTCAGAAGATCATAATAACAAGAGATTGCATTTATGAAGGTCTCATCATCAAGTGTTTCAGAGAACTTTGCGAACACTAATTTAAACTTCACAGTTTCCCAGAGGACAAGGCTGACTTGGGTGTATCTCTACATCCCAGTTAGCATGATACAGAAATGACATATTTCCTCTAGATACTATAACAACTTTTTACAGGTGGGTAAATGGAGGTATTGCCTCACAAGTGTCCTATCCAAAAAATACAGACTGAGTCAGTAAGACAATGGAATTGATTTTTCATATCTGGTTTTCAGCCCTCTAAATTACTTGCTAGTTCTTTCATCCTGCTTGATGATTTAACATTTAACGGTTTTGCTAAGTTCAAGTCCACCTGTTTCAAAAGGCACCCTTGTAAACTGTGTCTCTAAACAATATTAGCATAAGTTTTAAATAATTAAAGCAACAGAAATTAGAGACTGTTTTACAAGAATTAAAATGATGGAATAAAATGGAAGGAATAGAATCATTATAGAGTTGATGCTGCTGAAAAACTGTGAACGCATTTGATTGGCTGTGTCAGACATCATTAGACTATTTACTTTAAGAAAACAGTGAAGCCAATACTATACAGCAGCTTAAATCAATTTCCCTAGAATGATATTGCAGCTGCCAGATCTTCCAAAGTTGTAGATTATTTCTTTTCTGAAAAGGTAAGAAGCCTTCAAGCCTTACCATTCCATTTAAAATATATATATATTTGCATGGATGCTAAAAGGATGTCGGAAAGCAATTTTTGTTAGTGTTTGTACAAGCAATTAAACAAAAAGAAAAGAGCTGGTTGATTGTGTTGCTGTGCTTCTTCTGCATCATTGTTTATAACAGATGGTTTGCTATTACAACTGCCTTTACTTCAACAGGACTTTATAACCTTGCAAGTTTGGTTTTTGTTTGTTTTCTTTTCTTTTTTTCTTGATGTTGTAGTGCACCATTCACATTTTAAAAGTTTATGTGGGTTACTTGGTTGGTGCTTTGAATCTCAGTTAATTCTGGTCTCTTATGGTATTGGGATAGTAAATCTGTGCTTGATCTGGACCAAACGTATTTTGATTGTAAAGAGAAGGTCTTCTTTTATGAGGATGTTCACTTCACAGCTTGAGCAGTGTAATTTTTATACAGGTCTCAGCAATCAATAAAAAAGCCACAGGAGGAATGATTTATCTTGTTGGTTACAGAGACTGTCACCGAGAGAAATTGTAAAAGATCAATTTACACAACCTGGTGTGAGAACGTTATTGATATAACACGGCTGATCAGTTTCTGGTAGTCTATGGGCAGACGGAGAGAGAGCCCTGCCCTCGGATAGGGCCACTCACCAAGATCTTAATAGACTCGCTGGTCCATAAAATGGACATGAAGCCAATGAAGGGCGAGATTCTGCATGCTCATGGTACACCGACTGGCCTGCAGGAAAATGGATTGGCTCAGCTCCGATTAGTTAGTTAAGCAGTGTCATACATCCTCTTTTTTTTTTCTTTGTTGCTTTTTTCTTCTTCTTCTTCCCCCTGCTCCCCCTCCTACTGTGAGAACTGTTCACTTGGAGGCTCACTGCCTTAATTACAAAGGGCCCTTTTAACTACAGGTCACAGGAGTTGGCTCACTTGACAGGAAATAAGGAAACAAGCTACCTTCCTGGAAAAAAAAAAAAGAAAATCAAACTTCCACTCCTCAAATTAGTTAAATGAAGCTTATCAGCACTTGTTAGTTGATCCTTTGACAGTCTGTTAATTGCAGCTGGTACATTAAGTTATGTTATAACCAGCAGGACATATGATTAAAAAAAAATCTACAGATATGCCACATGGCATTGTTGTTGGAGAAAACAAAGTAAATACAATGTTGATATTTGCTGTAAATATCACAGCACAAAAGATATTTATAGACTATTTTCTTTCTTACTCAGTAGAATTAAATTGCAAGCTAACTGAAGGGGTTCGTTTGGATCAGAAAAGGACTTCTCTATGCAATGAGATTAGAAAAGTTCTCATTGCATCTTAATAAAATCCAACATTGGCTACTCCGTCAATATAAGCAGTCTGTACCTACAGATGTTATACATACAGCTTGTAACATACTTCTCCTGACATATACTCTCCATTATATTCCTTTATTTACAGACAATAATTTCTTACTGTTATTACTGGAGGGAAAGAACAGAACATTAGCAGCATTAAGAAACCCCACGGCAGTTGTTTCTCCTTCATAGGAAGTGACTTTACTGTATAACTGCTAGCAAAAATAAAAGATCCAAAGGCACATCAAGGGGAAAAAACTGTTTTCATGCATTTAACCTGTTAATTATAGTAATCTACACTACAGTGTAAGTATTGTAACCTGGAATGGGAAATGGGTGTTTGAAAGAATGAGCTGACTAAGACAAAAATGATTAAATCCACACTTTGAATAGACCATTTTCATATGTAATTTGAACTACACATTCTTAAGTTGTTTCATTTTCGCATTTCTGTACTCATTGGCATGCATCAAAGTGAAAGACTAGCTGAAATTAATGTTTTCTTACCTTCATCTGCCAGAGTATTTTAAATACTTCTCAAAGACTGAAAGATGTGTTCTTCTGGACCCATAATGTGTGCCTTAAGATGTGTTTTATGCTTAATATGAAGTAAAATTTTGAAATCCTAGGCATCCCAAAAATATTGCTTCTTTTTATCTACGGAAGGACGCATAAAAAGGCAAGGTTACTTTCATACCACTGAATATTCAAAGTCCCTATTAGTTATCATTATCTTTTAATATGATTGAACTCACCAACAGGCCACTGTGTTCATGATACGTCCTGAGCACAGACAAATGTGTCACATCCCCCCTCCCCTCTGTGGGGGGAGAGGGGCCCTTTGCTGCAGTTTCTTCATATCTCAAAATCAGATTCTTTGTTCTGAAAATGAATGAGGTTCAAGTGATGTCCTCTTTCTATGCCTTCCTGTACTCAGATCAGAAAAGAAATAAAGCAGTTACGACCAGAGTGAAGAAATAGAGCTTGTGAGTCCATGGGGGAGGAGCAGGTGGCACAAGACAGTGGTGATGGCCAGATGATAGCTAGAAGCCGGGGGCGGTGGAAAAAGAAGGAGAGAAGGGAATGTGGAGAACTTAGTATGTTCTTCACATGCTGAAATGACTTGATATTATTCTACATCCATGTGTGGTAGTAACACCTGAAGGCACACAAACTTCTGGAGTGGATGGTGGCCTGGTTAAACTGTGGGTCTTCTTTCTTTCCAGACACAGAGAGAAGCAGCTCCCATTTCTGTGGATACCTAATGAGGTGCAAGGATGACCACAGTGCCTGTTTCCCTGTCTTACTCATCCTTGATTGTGTTCTAAGCCAAATTTGGTCACAAATAGCTGTTTATACTATGTTTTCAAGTGGTGGGTGGGCAGAGAAAGAGTTGCTTTTCTCTGCAGCTGCCAGGCCACTCACTGCCTCAGGCAGTCTGAAATCATTAGCCAGCCATATTCCTCCCCTGCCCTTCTCATAAGGAAGTTGGGCTCTTCCCAGAACTCAAACAAGTGCTGTCCCTCTGTCCCACACGTGGATGTTACCTTAGCAAGCCCGGACATGCTGCCACCAAGCTGTCCAAGTACAATGGTCATCTCCCTTTCTGCTGTGAATCCTTTTTTTATTTCCCTTCCCTGCATTCAGGGCTGCTGCTAAATGTACATCATGGTCCCTGACTCAAACTCTGACAATTCCAGTGACTATCCCTCAAATTAGTAGCTCCTTGAAATGCAGAAAAACATATTGAGGAAGTCCTTCACCAAGATTTTCCCTGATTCACTGTAAGGGCAGCTGGTAACAACACCCTGTCGTTAAAGCCTTTCTATTATAGAAAATCCCTGTGACCTTTTATTTTGAGAATCTCTCACATTTCTGTTGTTTGTAGAAGGTGTTTGGTATTCAGCAGAGGAAATCCCTTTGGGCCACAGAAGTCTCTTCTCTTTGTCCCATAAAATTCCATTTAGGATGCAAAGTGAAAAAAATTGTCATTACCCTTCTCTTATTTTATCTCTTGGGAAAACATTAGTAGACTCCAGGCTGCAGGCCAAGCTCACACAGACACTGCCAACACCAAGAGACACAGATTGAACCAGCTGAAGACAAGAAAATGGAAAGGCAGGGGAAGAAGAGGTTAAGTCTGTGGTCTTATATTATAAAAAATTCCAACTGAGCAGTTTCCATCCCAAACCATCCCTAAAATACTTAGCTTAAGCGGTAACAGAACAGGCTTCTTGACACTATAGACTCAAGATGTTTTCCTCATTCACACACACCCACAAGCACACACACACAAACACACACAAAAACATCTTTCCTCAGCTAATGTGCATGTGTACATTTAACATTCTCAACAATCCTAGCAATAGCATCCTGCACTGCAATGCAGCAGGTTCAAGATTCATGTGTAACTTCCGATGCCAGAAATAAGAAGGCGTGTAAAATAATTCCCAGCAGAGTTATCTTTAAATTAACTTTCCTGTGGCTGCAAGTACTTGAGAGTTAAGAAATGCCTCTGAACTCTAATTTAGATTCTTTTAACATGAATGTGTTCTGGTGCAAATGTGTGTTATATATGATCACACTACATTTTCCAACTGATCCTGTTTAAATCAGTACTCAGGGTGGGCTGTTCAGAGGGTAGGAGAAGGTTAGCACATACAACCAAAAGGCTGATATTGTAGTCTTACATGCTTGATTTTACAGTCCAAGTAACTATTTCACCTGGCAGTTCGTGAACCTGGAATCTCATATGTTCTTATGCTCAGAAATAATGTGTGCTACCCACTAAAGTCAATCTTAGGTCATGTATGTCATTCCTTTGTTAAAAAATTACGGGATTTAAGCATTTTCAAGAACTGCCTAGAACCCATGACAGCAACAGAATCCATGTCATTAGTGTAGATTGTGAATTCAGTCACTGAAGGTGTTGCACACTCCCAATATTTTACTTCTTATGCGGAGAGATCTTGCTCAGGACTTTGCAGAATAATGTTCTTTGTCCTGGAATGACAACATAGAATTTGCTTCTTCATCATTTAGCATACACATATACTCATCACTGTGCTCAGGTGTGGATGTTATTCAGGACTCACAATCATCAGACTCTGAGATGAAACCCCAGCTCCACACACATACCCATATCAAGAGAACCATATTCATCTTCAATCAAAACTTTTCATAACTAGAGTTGTGTGAAAAATAAATTTCTAGTTTAGAGGCATTTCAGACTTCAGTGTTAAAAGAATTCAGAGATAAACCATATCTTGCTTTCCGAATTTCTCCTGATATCAGAATTCTGGGATTTTTTTGAACTCTCCCATGGGTTTCTGAAATGAAATATGCTCCCAGGAACTTGGCAGCTTATGGGTAAAGTTGACATTGTTCTTGCTAGCTTCCCTTCAACTCACTCCAGAAGAGCAGCAGTTCAAAGACTCAGACACAAAGCTTAAAATGTTTTTAACCTAATGTAGAAATCTTTACTGGTGTGATATAAAGGTCCTAATATCTTTATTTGATAAAACAGACTAGCTTCTTCAGACCTTTGTTATGGTAGCTTTCTAGTGAGGTTACTGGTAGTACAAAAATGTGAACCAAATTCCTAATGGCTAAATGCACGTAAGAGTTCCAGCTAGGATGGTCTTCTGCAGCATGGGGAGGCACTGAGCACTGTGCCAAGCCTTGTGGGAACATGCCTCCTCCAACTTGCTATTTGCTTTCAGCAGGGAAAGGGCTAAGAATGTGCTGCAAATCCATCCCCAGCCACGCCGACGCTCGGCAGCACGTGTCACACACTCGGCAGCACTGCGTTAAGCAGACAAACCGGGGCTCTGATGATTACCCCACTTCCTACCACCAATTAAAAAGACATACAGCTGGAGACACTGGCACCAGGGCAGAGGCTCAGAAGCAGCGCTGCTCAGAGGATTGTTCAGCCTCCCTGCAGATATAAAGAGGGCAGAAATCAATTTTATAATTGCAGTAGATACCATGAGATCTGTATCACCACTCTTTTGGAAATGAAATGCAGGTAATGAAACCAGCTGAAATGAAGACTTGTGACACTTATTCCTAACACGCACATGAATAGAAATGTCTCGGGTGGAACTTAGGACTACTGTCAGTAACTGCTATTCAAATCATCTGGTCCCTTTCTTTCCCCAAACAATTCATTTTCTTAGGGCAAATGCAGTTGTCAAAGTGAATTTGAATTCTGATGTAGTGTGTGCACCTGTGTCTGTGTGTTGCTTTGTTTTATGGCATGGCTGGTGAGTTTGGGTGAGATTTACCCAACTGAAGGTAAACTTGTTTAAGTTGTTTAACTAAGGAAAAAATGCAAGATGCCTCAAAATTGTCTTCTCCCTTCCATCCAGGAGCCAAAGTTAGCTAGACATAAGAGGCTGCATCTGTGTTGCCTCAAGAAGCAGAGCAGTAGTATCCACCTGGGTGCTCTCTAAAGGCTTTTATTTCACCAGTATCACAAACAGTGATGGCATATGGTCTTGGTGCTGGTGATGTAACTCCTGGCAGTAGTTCTGCTGCTAATGCAGAGAACTTATGGCATTTTTGTCCCCATGTTTGCTTGCTTCCAGATTATGTGTATTTTCTTTTGAAGCTAACTTGAGTTTAAACACCTTTTATTCAGAGAACTTGTTTTGACACCAACATTTATTCCTCTGTGATCAAAATGTTCTAACCTAGAAAATGTAGGCTTTTTGGTTGGATTGTTGAGTTTTGGCTTGTTTTTAATCTTGTTGTTTTAAGTTAATTTCTCTTTGGAAAAAGTCTTTTCCCATCACACTTGGCTGTATATAGCCAGAGTTTACAAGGTGCACTTAAATTGCAATATCAAAGAGAACTGTTGAAATGACATGCTTGCAAAATGTGTGCAATTATCTGCTATTAACTCATCTGGAATCCTGTGATGAGCAAACTGTGATTTTCAATGTGTCATTACATTGTTGCATCAGTGGGCTGTTCAACAGCTCAATTTAAAAAATACTCAAGGAATAATCATTACAAGAGGTAATCCTTCCAGTTTGATTCAAATAAATCTGTTCCTACACTAGGCTGACGTGGTCATGGATCTCATGAGGTTTCAGTGCTTTATTTGCACTTGCTTTCCTGTATTTACTGCTGATTTTGTTGTTACATGTTTTATTTTTGATAAGACATCTTGGATTCTATTTTCTAATTATGTAGAGAAGAATGAGGGATAATGCTACCATCCCTGATTTCTTGCTTTTAATGACAATGACACAGTGATGTTCTTTACACAGTGTCAAAGTGCTTGTTTTGTTATTATGGTGTTACAATATTTTTATCCTGCAGATAATTTTGCTTCTTCTGGTGAATATTCAGCCAGAGTTACGCTCTTCTAGTACTGAAAAGGTAGATCTGTTTTGTGTTTTCATTTGCAATTAATTTGTATGGAAAATGGTCAGCTGTGTGCTGGACTTCTCATTTTACTGTGGCTTTCTTCTTTTTCTACTCAATAGACAGGTACTCTGGAAAATTTGTCTTGCAGAAGAAACTATCAAGTGTATTAAACACGTAAATATACTCAAAAATTTCTATTCTTCACAATATCACTTTATTTCCACTGCTTTTTGCCTTTATAAAAAGATGGTGTAAAATGGTTTCTGAATTTCACTATGGTCAGACACTGCATATTTGAACTTGAGTGGCTTTTCTTTCATATGTATTCTGGAAGAATATGGTTGTTGACAGAAATAATTGCAAGATTTTTTTTTCTTTCCCTCCCAACAGAGCATATTTCCACTCCCTTGTGACTTGGGACATTTTGCTATTGGGCAATCAGTTTAAAGAAGCTTTTGCTCATGTTTTAAGTTCTACATAAACTTAAAAATGTTTCAGTACTCTTGCTTACCTGGTGATTTTTCTTCTAGCTAATCACTTTTGGAACCTGTAATGTAACTGTAACAATCACGCTTTGCATATCCTGGTTCCTTCCTCTGTAACTGGTGTAAACATCCAATTGTTTTGGCCAGAAACAGGCTTTATTTCAGTGTTTCAGGTAATGAAACGCATAAAGAGGTTTCTAGCAGGTGAATGTGTGCCGGTGCATACGCGTGGGAAGGTACTGCTAGCAATCATTAGGGGTGAGGAATTAGCCAGCTGTAGTTTGTGTGATGCAGTAGGTGGGAAGAGTCAGCCTACTGAAGTATGAGAAAGGCAGTGGAAGGGAATCATCCAACAGTTGTCTATGAGCTGGAGGTTATGATAAGGTGGGTGGAAGAGAGAGAAGAACGGGGGAGGAACTAAAAAAAAAAAAAAATTCCAATTCAAAATGTCACAGCCTTCCAAGACATTCCTGCACAAGGAAAACACCATGAATACTCCAGCCTGTCACCTTTTAAAATACTGGCAGCTCCTCAACTATTTCCTGTGTGAACACTGAGTGCCTTTCACTCATCCAAGTGGACAAAGTGACCACGAAGATGTGTGCTATGTGTGTTTATTTGAGAAGCTGGAATAGTGTGGCTGTAAAATCACAGCCTAACTTTCTGCATGTCATCTTTCTTGTCCAAGGTGGCAATCCCTCCACAACATAAATTACCAGGAGCTGACCTCCCTCTGAGGGTGCTAATGGGGTGTAGGTGCAACTCTTTGAGTAACAGCTCTAAAGTAATGAAATAATGCAGGTGTTTGAATTGCTAAAGTACTCACAGAGGAGCTGCACCTGCCAAGAATAGGCAGAGGTGCATGAACACATAATTTGTGACTGCATGAACGAATACCTGGTAGAGATCCTTTTAATAATTTACCACTGCACCCGTGCAACAAAGTGTCTTACACTGGGAATAGCAACCAAGCATGAAGAGGCAAAAAGAAAGAACTGGCTGCTCAAGAAAGGCTAGTTGTCTAGGAGGAAAGCTTTGCTTCTACCAGTTTGTTGCTGAACACTCTTCACAGGCTGTATGTAAGCGGGATTGTTAGGGACTTGTCCAGTTATCAAAAAATTCAGCTGCTCTGTAGTTTCAAAAGTGCCAGTGCTTCATTCACCATGAAATTCAGGAAGAGTAACTCAGCTTGCCAGAGCCATCTACCACTCCAGAGTCTCACTGTGCTCACAGACATATTCCAGAGAAACATACTTTAGTCTTAATGACAACAGGGAAGAGAGAGCCTATTTTTAGAGCCTGTTTTAGAGCCTATAAGAAAATACAGGATCTAGGATGCTTGCTCTTGTTCAGCTCAGGCTATCAGAGAGAGATGGTTGTTTCTGTTGGATGATGGCCATTCAGTAATATATATGAACTGAATTTGGTATGAATGTGTAGAAATGGATGTTCCCCACCAAGTCTGCAGATGTTGCTTCTCAGAGGCAGCTCCTGAAGGGACAAAGAACAGCAACAACCTTTGCAAATATGTGCAGGGATGTCTGCAGGTCTGAGGTTCAGAGGGCAGCACAATCTGCCTTGCTGCCTGTGAGTATTTGTTTTATGCAGAAGTGGCTACTTAAATATTTGACCATGGGGTGTTATTATGTCTTTCTGTTTTCATAAGTATTAAGTAGGTTTTTTTCTCCTTCACCCCTGTTTCTTTCCCTGTTGTGAAACAGCAGTGCAGTGAGGTCAGGTACATTTTGGCAATCCCTGTAGAATCAGTGCCCTCATTCATAAACTGTGATTACTGTCCTGGGGAAATGAGACTATATTTGTGGACATAAAGTTCTGGTAACAGTGACTGAAGCAAAGTTTAAGAAGTGCAATAAAAAAAAAAAAAGAGCGATAGAGGGATAGAGGGTTTTTATTTTGCTCTTGGCTTTGAAACCAGTAGAATGAAATGGCTCCATTTAAAAACAAAAACTGCACAATGATATTTCTATCTCAAAATAAATCTACACTAATAAGGACCACTGGTAGTGTAGTTAGAGAGGTCAAAACTTTCTAACCTCCATAGTCCAAAAAAAAAAAAAATTAAAACAACAAGAGAATTTAAAGTTCTTTTTGGAAATAAAAGAGAAGAAGGAGCAGGAGGAGGAGGGGGAGAAACAAAAGAGAAACTCTGTCTTTCAGTTCCAATAGTTCTTGATGTTTAAAATCTCTGAAGTTTTCTTATGTGTTATGAAAAGCTACAAATTTATCTTTTGCCATTTTCCCAAGGGAAGCTGACCCAAATCCACCAGCAGCAGTTGAAAAGGTTTTTCCAAGCTTTATCAAATGGCCCCAACAGAGACCAGCTTAAAATTAAAAGCTTCCCCTACCAGAGGGAATATATGTGACTTTAATAACTGAAATGTGTTTTTACTTTCTATTACAGGGGTCAAAAGGTTTCTAAACAAACCAAATTTATCAATTATTTAGAGCTGATTTCTTCTGAAGTGGTATTTCTAAGATATTATTTGGTGGATAAATTCAATGTTCTAAGGCCAGCAGCAGCATTTTATTCATAACAAATTTTTCCTAAACTGAATTTGCTGGGGCAACTTAATTTCCACTATCGTGTTTGCACTGTGGAAATATCAACTGAAGTGTTATAGGGCCTAACTAGTGGTCTTTTCAAAGAGAAATTCCATATAAGCATGCTTATTCAGCACCACCCTGCTTGCCATTTATTGCTTAAGAAATGAACTGGTACATTGTGTCTGCAGTAGAATTTCTTTAGCTGCTGAAATATCCTTAAAAACCACAAGGCACCTTTAAAGTCAGGAAACAATATCTTAAACTACATTCTCACCCTTGCAGCAAAAGAAAATAACTGTCAGAAGTTTTGTTAAAGATATTTTAAAATGAAAGAAAAGACCTATACACACATGAGAGTAGATGCACATTTTCTTAGCTTTCTCTGAGAAGCGAGCACTTCAGTTAGGTTGTTGCGGAAGGGAATTAACAGTAAATTTAGAAAGAGACCATTCTTAATACCTAATAGGGTCCACTGACTATGTAAATACTCTGTTTGTTATACATTAGCTAAACATACATTGGGTTTCTGCCCAAAGTCTGCCATTTGGTGCAGGGAGAAGATGTTATGGAACAGTTCATAAATTCATGTGGAGCCCTGTTAAATGAAACCAACCATCCAAGAGCTGACATTTTGCCATCTTTAAAATAGCTGCCTCTCTTGCAGTAAAACGTCAGGTTTATTTATGCAGGCAAATATGAAGTAGTAATGCAATCAAGGTGTTATGGAGGGTTTGTGTTGGTTTTTTTTAGAGAAAGAATCTAACTATTAATAAATAAAAATGTCTTGAATAGCTGCTCCTTATTTATACTTGAAAAAAATTTTCTTTCTGAAAAGTTACATTAAGGAGGAGTAAAAGCATCATTTTGTGACCACTGAAAATGGTCCCTTTTTCTTAGCAACACATGCTTTCAGAAATATGAATTATTACTACAAATAAAGAACAAACAGGTGAAAGCTCTTCTTCTTTTTTTGCCTCCCCTTGCCTTTGGGGCAAAATAATTCTTCTCAGGCATAAGAGATTGGCAAAAAATGACCAAAGTGAGCCAAATTTGATCGAGGCCTGGCTAATAAGGTGTTGAGGAGCTTTTTTCCTCCAGGGGACTGACTCTGCTTCTGTTTCATTTCTGGCTCAGATTATTACTCAAGTTTGGAGATGGCTTGAGGATGTTGTCAGATTAGGGCTTGAGGTTTGGTCTGGGGACTCTGTGCCCTGAAAAGGACAGATTTTTGAATGGAACTTGAATGGAATGGCTTAATGAGATTGAACATATTTCTGAGTACATGAAATGGATAACATGATATTTGGGTCGTGGTGAACCAGGAACTGGAAGGATATTGTTCTGCATGAAAAGTATCTGCGTGTCGTGTGGCCTTCCCCTGCCCAAGGTTAGAAGGGTGTTGAATTCACAGTTCATTTTGGCCCATTGCTGACAGTGATTGACAGCTGCACCATGGTGGTTACCTAGAAGCTTGCATGAAATGAGCGGATGAGCACCAAAGTCACCACACTGCTGTCCTTAATGACTGCTAGATTTGTTTTCAAGCCTTTATCTGCACCGGCTTTGCTTTGCTGGGGTCTTTGTCACTAGAGAAAGAAAAGAAGGAAACAGCAGGTATGACTATGAAAATGTAAATGTGATAATGAGGAAAGCCTGGCAGATTAGCATAAAAACCTAATGTTGCTGAAAGGAGTCTTTCAAGGCGTTGGATGGTGGTACAACTTCAGATCACTCTCTGGATATTTCAGACTTACTTCTGGAGCATAGGATGAGAAGAGTAATTTGAATTTTCTTCTTCAGGGTCATGAGGTCCTTAGGCAATCTCAATGTCAGGATAAAAAATTCATTAAATTGTGCACTGGAAGGTTCTCTATGAAGTATTTGGAGGCTTTTTTGAAGGGGGAAGATCTGTAGTCATTTCCTGTTTCTAATGTCCTAGATACTACCATAGTCTTACAACCCCTGGAAAAGCCAGATTAGATCTGAAAAACCAGAGTGGTGGCATTGGTTCAGAAATTATTTGCAGCACAGAAATGGGGAAAGGAACTTGTTCTGTACTTTCCAGATATGCTCCTACCCTGTGGAGCCAACAGACTGGGAGTTCTGCTCAGCATGTGGAGCTGCTTTACATGTGTGCAAGGGACATCATCTCAGCTTGTATATATGTATATAGTCATGACCTACTGGTTTACCTTTCGTTTATGCTGTTCCTTATGCTTCCAGCAATGTTAAAAGTAAGGAATTTACTAAAAAACAACAACAAAAAAAAAAGGTAAAAAGAAAAAAAAAAAGGGAAAGGAAATAACCTAACCTGCCCCAAACTGAGTAACCCAAGGATTCCCTTATAGATAAAAAATGGGTGAAACACAGCAGAGAAGCTGATCTTGAATTAACTAATTAAAAACCTCAGATCAGACATGCTCAGCTTCATACTTCCACTTCATAAAACCAACTACTTCAAAAAATATTCAGCTACAGCTGAAGAACTGAACTCTACTTGCAGAAGATATATTGCCACCAGGGTTTACAG
This sequence comes from Dicrurus megarhynchus, assembly GCA_013399195.1. Taxonomy (NCBI): domain Eukaryota; kingdom Metazoa; phylum Chordata; class Aves; order Passeriformes; family Dicruridae; genus Dicrurus; species Dicrurus megarhynchus. The sequence continues at coordinate 818,393 of VXAD01009143.1, forward strand.
TAACATTTTTGCCTGCTTAGCCCTGATAGTTTACCTATCACATCTGTCAGATTCTTCAGAGAAAAAAAAAACCAAAAGCCCTCACCAGTTTGTCTTCTTCCAGTGCCTGGAACAAACTGGCTTGGGGAAAATGTATTAGCACCTATATTTAAATTATTCAGTTGGTTTGTTCTTTTCTCTCAAGAAGGTAAGCTGGGGCTTTCCCCCTTCTCCTCCTCCTCCCTCTCCCATTTTTTGTGAAGATTCTCATAGAATCATGGGTGAAACGTCAGGCATAATTAAACAAATTGGCATTGCAAATCTCAGCAGAAATAATGTCCCTTTTGTGAAAAAACTCCCACCAGAAATGATGTAGTTCCTACCCAAGTTCTTTCTCCATAGGTCTAAAAATACGACAAACCAGTTAGTTACTCATATGCTGCTCATAATAATGTCATAATTGAACTATCTATAAATGGCATTATGCAAAGGAACATTGAACAAATGCAGCTGAACGCTCTTATATTGGAATCTTTTCTTTCTCACAATTAAATGTCATTATGAGAGATTTTACTCTATTTTATATTTAATCAGGACTTGTAAAGTCTCAATATAAACAACATTTTTATTTGATCAGAGTTCATTATGAGAAGCAGCTACTGTATAGAAAATGCCTGAAATTACACCCTGGACTGGAAGTCTGAATTTACTAAATGGAAGGGAAAAAAAAATGGCTGCCTTTTCAACCAAGCATACCTTTGCAATCTGGTGCATTTCCTTATGTGGCCTTGCTCAGGCTTATAAACCATTGGAATCAATTTCTTTTAAAAACACGTTTTTCAGAAACTTATTACGCACTTTAGAGATATATTATATACCTTCAGCAGCAAAAGAAGAAAAATTACAGGTGCAAAAGCAGCCCATTTTTCTAGCGGCTGAAAATGATGCCGTGTACTAGTCACAGGGGAACAGTAAAAATTACACTCCGACAGCAACAGGGCAGAAGCCCACAAAGCCACAGCAGCGCGAGTGGCACGGCCAGGCAGCGCTCTAATAAATCAAGATAATTCTCTGCCTGCCTTGAACTTAGACCCGACTACAATTCACTGGTACAGCAGGAAAAAAAAAGTCTGCTAGTGGAATTCAGCTTTACTGGGGGGACGTGATTAGTCACTGACCAGATTGAGCCTCGATTGCATCTAAATGGTCCACTTTATGAACCATTTATCTTCTGCTCAGACCATTTTCATTACACCAAAAACTGATGCTGAGCTACCAGCTGTAAGATACAGCCTGGTGAAAATTAATAACCCCCCCTTTTTTTTTTTTTTTTTCTTTTTTTTTCCCTTCTGCAGGACTCCTGCATATGTGAGCAGGAGCATTTATCCCTGTTTTGTTGCTATTTGCATCCCAGCATCCCTGGCAGTCTTTCAATTTTCTCAAGTCTCTTAGCCTTTGCCCCCTGTTTCGCTTTCGCAACACAAACAATCCATCCTGTGCATTTAAAATTCTCTTAGCGCCCTGACATCAGGATATAGCCTTAGAGCAGGGAGCAGTTTACACAGAAAGGGCTCTTATTAATTCCTCTGTCCTGCCTTCCTGCTAAAATATAGGGATCTTGAGATTACTGCTGGGTCCCTTAAAGACCATTTAGAGCAGTGCAATTTTAAAAAGGAGACCTTTATTAATACCTGCTTAGGCTACTGACTGTGGGGAGGGCAGAGGAGGTCTGGCTGTGATGGAAGATAGTCTCTTAGTGAAACAGAACCACGTGACTGATAATTCATGAACAGCCTATTGAGCCTTCTGTAGCTGCCGAGATATATGCTGATATGATTACAATAACATACAATGAAATTATGGAGTATTAATGGTGCTTAACCACTGTCAGGAATTAAGCAGAATTAACACGAGTCTTTCTCTGAACAGACATAGTTTTGATAGGGCTGATTAAGGATTTGGCTATCTAAGGAAACTCATTATAGTATTAATTAGGATACAATGAGCACCAAACTGTGTTGTTTTGGCAGACTTCTGCATGGTGCCACACAATTGGTGAGAGGCTTAAAGCTCATCACATGAACCCTGAAGTTTTTGGAATCAATACAACTTCTTTCTAAATGATTGATTTTTAAGCTTTTTATCTTCTCTTTGCCTTGCAGGGTTTTGAAAATGCCCTCATAATCATAAAGATGGCAAATATTTTGGGCTATCTTCTGCACAATAAGTAGATAGAAGATATTTAAGTTTCTCTGTGGAAATGTTTTTAAAGAACTATCAGATTTGGCTCAAATTTTAAAATAAGTATGTCGGATAATTTCTGCCTGACTCGGACTAAAGCCTAGCATTCTAGCTTTTAAGATGTACTAACCTATTTGTAATGCTGTTGTGAACATCTAAGGTCTCCTTTTATCACACTAATGTGATTTGTCTGAAATAACTTTAGTACTGTTTTACTAAAAATAAGCTAACAGTAATTAATGCTTCCTTTTTAAAAATGTTCCTATCTGTATTTTGTTACATGCTTTTCCGACTAGAGAAACCCTGTCACAACAAGAGTAAGGGAAATACCTTCTGAAATAAAAGAACAAAAAAAATAAAGGTTTGGGGGGGGGGGGGGCGGGGAACGGTGCG